>JAJLRO010000039.1:0-126357 GCA_030566995.1 Sungouiella tsuchiyae
CTGGCTCCGCACCAGGCTCAGGATCTGGCTCTGGCTCCGCACCTGGATCAGGATCAGGATCTGGCTCTGGCTCCGCACCAGGCTCAGGATCTGGCTCTGGCTCCGCACCTGGCTCAGGATCTGGCTCAGGCTCTGGCTCTGGTTCAGGATCTGGCTCAGGTTCAGGATCTGGATCTGGCTCCGCACCTGGCTCTGGCTCCGCACCTGGCTCAGGATCTGGCTCCGCACCTGGCTCTGGCTCCGCACCTGGCTCAGGATCTGGCTCTGGATCAGGATCTGGCTCCGCACCTGGCTCTGGCTCTGGCTCCGCACCTGGCTCTGGCTCTGGCTCCGCACCTGGCTCAGGATCAGGATCTGGCTCTGGCTCCGCACCTGGTTCTGGCTCCGCACCTGGCTCAGGATCTGGCTCAGGATCTGGGTCTGGCTCAGGCTCAGGCTCAGGCTCAGGCTCCGCACCCGGTTCAGGCTCAGGCTCAGGCTCAGGCTCAGGCTCAGGCTCCGCACCCGGTTCTGGCTCCGGTTCTGGCTCAGGCTCCGAATCAACACCTTCGGCTGTTTTGACAGGCATAGCGCCAAGCGTCAAGGCATCAGCTTCGGTTATTTTTGCATCGGTGGTTGCTTTGATGTTCATTTAGACAACTTTTGGCTAAAATGGCCTTTTTCGACAAGTTCGCTTCACGCTTATTTCAAGCAGGATTTCATTCATCATTTCATAATTTCCCTATGGGCCTTTTATTCGCTCGTCAACTTCAGTACATTAATACCATATCTTCCTTTTGTCGTTCACTACCATGACGTCAACCGTAGTCGGATAGCTCTGTATTGAGGTTTTCTTGAAGAGATAATAGAATCACTCCCCCTATAGATACGGTAAGTACTGGAATGACACTTTATGCCCAACAAGGTCCAGGGAATACTGGAAAACTGGCCAATCCCAGATAGTTGACAGGTAGGTAAGTTGATGACTAAACATATATGTTCTAGCTGACACACAAACTATAATCAAAGAAGGATAAAGCAAGAATTTTAACGGGAGTTCCGAAGGCAGTCCCGTGGTGCAACAAAAATTGTGACAACGGTCATCTCCAATGTATAGCTAGACAGCGCAAAATAATGTTCCAAATGCTCATCCCAGCCTCGCCCAGCCATCCAGAAATTCGCTTTCCACCGAGTTGATGGAGCCTTATCAAGAAGGTGAACAATAAAAGAGACTTATCTCCTTCGGTTTTTAAGACGAGTTTTATATTATTGAATTTGCTAGTTAATAATATGATGCTAATCAAGTGTACCTTAGTTCAAACTTGTGATTGTTCTTATTTCTTCATCTACTCTTATTCATAGAAACGCTTTACTGAGGAGTATTGCCTGTCCTATCTCAATAGGAGTCAACATCTGTTTGTGGACTTTCATCTCCACGGAGATCCTCGTCTTACCAGTTTCAAAATGATCGATATTTACAAATTCACGCCCGTAAGCTGGTAGCGGAGCAAAGTTCTGAGAAAATTTATCTCATCTGGTAAGGCTAAGAGTCACAACGGACGATCATTTAATGTATATATCCAATAGATAATAGCGAGCACTGTTAGCAATCGTCCATTATCACTCATTTAATTGTCAAAGTGAGGAACAGTGAGCCTGTCTATATGTTCCTAACAGCGTCGAGACGGGAAAGATGGATAGAAATGCTTTGCTCAGGGCCACGGGTCATTATCATTGTAAATCGCAAATTCAAGGACAAGCATTAGAATCAGGACTGGACAAAAGTGAAGCAAATTCCCAATTTAAACTACTGCGTTAAAGCGAACGGTATATCTATAGGTATCTTCACTCAGATTTTCCCCAAATTAGCATACAGAAGTCTGACCAAGAAGTGCATGAAACCGACTTGAGTGTGCTTTGAATGGCGACAAAAACTAATGAGAGATGAAATATCCCAAAATGTAGTGGTCTCAGACTCGAGGGTCTGGTACCCAAGTAACTCACGAAAGAAAGATTTTCGGTTCTTAATTGTCAACGAGACCACAAAATAAAAGAAATGGCATCATAGATCATTCCTCGGAGAAATGTGTTTCAATTCTCTGCGGAAATTGCTGCTTTCTCAGTGGGAAATATGGCTATTCCGTTTGCCTTGGGCTGTGGTATTGCCCAAGACTTGAACCACTACAAGGTCTCCGAGACCCACTTGCTTGAGGCAAATTCACCACTATACGGTGCTCATTGCCGTTGCTTCTGGGATTGATCATGAAGTGCCAATATTCAGCATGCTAGGGGCTAATTTGGTGGTGCTCTAGGACACATAGACCGAAGTTTGTAACATTAATTTGTTCTTATTGCGAAATTTTATCGCTAGTTTAAGGCAAAGGAGCATACATGCAATTGTTGGGCGATGAACGATCTTATTTGTTCTTCATAAAAGCTGATAGCATATCAAAGGGTTCTGGACTGCCTCCCACAGAAGAATGGACATTGTGTGCGAGACGTACGATGCGGCGATACTGTCTGTTCGGGTATTTTGATAGGTGCCATTGAATCTCGTGAAAAACTGATCATGATAAAACTACAAGGGCTAACGTTTACTGGAATGCAGAGAAGTGGCCAAAGTAACCGCACTGCGATTGAGAAAACTACTCTTATATAGAGATGCTTTTTCATTTCTTCCTTTGACTGAATACTTCCGAAGGTTAGAGTTGTGAGTGCTTTAGCTTGATAACTTCTAAGAAACGTATATTACGGATCTGTTTTTCCCATTTAAATATCCCAATTACTGAAATATCAATCTCGACTCGAAAAAAAAATTGCAGATCTGACTCCGAAATAAAGCTTAGCTTCTGGATTCGCTAGATGAGTGCTTGGAAACCATTTACTACTCTTTTTTAGGATTGCATGATTCGGCAAATACCACAGATTCAACAAAGCAGTGGTGGACGGTGATATCTTTGGGCTGAGATGTGGCTATCTTTGCAACAATCTCATGTCTTGGGTGCAAAAACGATGATCAGCGGAAGAAAAGAGATGGTGTACGGATGTTTGTTTTGCTCAATACTATATAATATGTGTACTTTTCCGTCAAAATATGTGCGCATACCGGAGGGTTGGCCGAGTGGTCTAAGGCGGAAGACTTAAGATCTTTTGGACTGTTGTCCGCGCGAGTTCGAACCTCGCATCCTTCACCATGCTTTTTGCTGGCGAAATTAATTTTTCTTGAATGATTAAGGTAAATGACGCGGTTAGTTCTATTATACATAGCGCCTCTAATGCTCCTCCCATAAGTGGGGTAGACACTTCATTACCACATCTTTTTAGTTGTCTGCAGACTCGAGTCTGGATACTGGCCGGAGTAATAAAACGAACACAATTGTCACCGGGATGAACTTTATTTTTGGTCATACGAGCAATTGCTGTGAAAATAGAATTCTCTAGAAAGAAAAAACGATTGCGTTTTACAGGTGGCCTCCTCTTTCGGCAACATCGCACGTAAGTTTTCGTCATGCCCTTGCCGGTATAATGTTGAGGGACACCAGCAATTGCTCTCCACCCAGGATTGCTATATATAAGGGCCATTTCTGGCAAAAGAACCACAGCATAATTTAAGAATTTAAGCAATTGATTTCAAAATGGCCCAACCTCACAAGATCTTCTACAAAGGCAAGGAAAACGACTTTGTCATCTTCACGGAAAACCCGGAGGAAATCAAAAAGTACAAGAGCGGCGACAAGACCGTGCCATTGATTGACATTTTGTCCATTTACAAGGTGTTCGTCAACAGACAGGGAGGTGTTGAAGGAGTGCTAGATGAGGCATCTAAGGCGGAGTTGCAAAACGAATTCGGCAACAAGGCCAACGTGGACGACGTGATCAAGATTATTTTGGAGGAGGGCGATGACAAGCACGGTGCTGGACGTTTCAACCCTGAGACGTAAGACCGTTACGTAAGACCATTACGATAGTATACTAGAAATGAACAAAAGACAGAAATCAATCATAGGAGTGTAGAGTTGGTGGTGAACTAACAATTGTCAAGACTGCTGCAGTTTATGGAAGCAATTATTGATTGTAAGACATTTTAGTTGACATCATGGCCGGCGACGTCGAGACATTTGCTGAGGTTGCGAACGGTAGCAATTACATCATACATTTGGCTAAGAATCGCGCCCGATGCATTAGATGCGGAATTATGAACGTTGAAGGCCCACCAAGTAACATTGCTATTATTTTCTGGTAAGCTGCATCTCATTGGTGACGAAGCTATTATTGGTCAATTAAGTTGGGGTAATCCACACGTATGATTTAAATACTATGTCCCATTATGATTCTCTGGACACACTCAGTGGACTATTATCAGTTCATTTTACGAATCAAGATTATGTATTTGAGCGAACTAAACAGTATAGCCAAACTGAGGAGAAATCCTAAGAAACCCCCTTATGTAAACAATGAAGAATTGAATTGCGAAATTCTGATGACAAATTGAAAGCAGTTAAGTAAATGGTTCTGTCAGCCACTGCTAATAAATAACTAGCGACCATGTTGAGCATACACATTCTTGGTAGGTGATTTGCAGTCTAACGGCATAAGAACCATCATATGTGCGCACAGCTCTACGAATTCATGGGTTAGGTGATTTATCTCTCATGAATATTTGAGTAGATAATGACTCTTCATTGTCATCTGACTCACTACAATAAGATACATATACCTAGGGTTTTATGCCAGTCTTCTGAATAATTGCGATTAACGAATAACAAATACTTCTTCAGAGTTGACTAGTAACATAGTATAAGTGTTACTATGAGGATTTCCCTAACTGAGAGATAGTATAAGTTTCCACTTCTCTCTCAAGCAGAGCTGTAGATTCTGATTAAGAGATCAAGATGGAACCTCAACAGGCCATCTGTACTGCAGCATATAAGACGGTAGCAACCACAAAATATGAAAGATTTTCACCAATTTTCCCTCTGTCCAGCCCACAGCAATGTCTTCTGGCTTTTCATGTTCTTTTTTTTCCTTCTGCCTATTTTGTTCTTGCTTTCCTCTTCACTTTCCATCTCTTTCGCAACCGTTATCACCATTCGCTTACTACTCTCTAAATCCGTACACCTTGAACCACAACACCCACCTCTAACCTTCATCAGCGATCTAATGGGTGCTCATCTGCTCAGAGATCTCCAGCTGCTATGTATCCGCAACTTTAATGTCCAGGTTGCTGTCGAGGTGCAGCCAAAACCCAAAAGGTCGTCGCTAGCCGTGGACGTTCCGTTCAACGTCTTCTACACTCTCCACAACACCGAAAGCACGCTTCTTTACGCCAGTGAAGTTGCTGTAGCGTACACGGGGGTGGATTTCGGGCCGATTTCGCTACCGGATTTGGGTCGCCGTCTTTATAAAGTAAAGGTCTGCGTGTGGATCAAGAGACTCCACATGGAAAAATGGATGCTATTTTATGAGTTGAAGGTAGATGTTCGAAACTTAATTGAGACTGATAAGTTGGACTCCTGGGACAATGAGCCACTTTTTGTTCCTAATACTCTCCTTTGGCGCTTCAATGACATTTACTACTGTCTACGAGCAGATCTACAAGATATTTCTATTGTGGAGCAGGCTAAACAATTGAATATAACCAGAAGCAGGACTAGAGCCATAAAGCCGTCGTACACGCTTGACGACATAAGACACTTAACGAGTCTCTACGTGGGCATTCGGGAGTTTCAGGAGGCCAAGGAGAAGCTTTCAGGTCAGATTGACGAGCTCTTGGTCAATATCAGGAACACTCCAGATCACGACATTCCGCAACACATATCGAGTTTAAAATTCGATCTTCACACTTTGCACAAGTACATTGCACGGCAAAACGGCGCCAATGACGCGTTGCTTTCCGAGGTTTACCTCAAAAAGCTTCATATGGGTAGATCCACAAACATCATTGAGGAGGACTTTCCTCACTTCAAAGACATATGCTCGGAGCGACTAGAGATTGCGGAAGCACAGATAGAGCCACTACACGACTCCCTCAACCTGTCAATTTACCCTGCTTTGATCACCACCTTGCAAGAAATTGGTGCAGTGATGAAAGATGCCTACCCTATAGAGCTTGAGGAGACGGGGCGATTCTCCATTTGCGGGATCGAGTTCCCGGTGACCATCCGAGAAATACTAGATTTTTGCTACTACGGACACAGCGAAGTACGCACGGTAAACGGGAGCTTGCCAAACGGCGAGAACGGTACTAATGAAGTCGATACCGAGCATGAACCCACCATAACTGTTGAAACCATTAACGCAGGACTCTCATACATTGTTCTATTGATGATTTCTCTAGCAGAACTCATGAATGTGACGCTCAAGTACTCCATGAAGTTCGGGGTGTATGGAAGCTACCTAGTGGACAATGTTTCTCCCCAGCAATTGACGCCAACAAACAAGAAGCATACGATGGAACTCAATGGAGCCATTAAGGTGACGTTTCCGCTCTTTTACAATGGCGACCATACCCAAAAGTTCGCATCATATGAAAATCCCAACCGCAACTTCACCCTCAAGAACGTCCGCTTTGAAGAAGGTCTTAACTTGCTCACCAAGAATCTAGTTTTCCTCATCGGTCTGGTCACAGACCTCTATTCGCAGTACTACCACGATAACATGGCCAACCATCTCATCTCAAACAATATTCCTGTGGACTGTCTTGACAACTTCTTGTGGAACCTCCAGTACTTGATGCTTTTCATCACGGCACCTACATCGAACAAGAGAAGGATATCATGAATGCATTAAAGGTTTACAATAGGAGGATTGCAGCAGCTCCGACCAATGCGCCGGCCGGAGCCACGTACTTGCCACTTCCTCCTGTCGCGGAATCGCTGGATGCGTGGGACGAGCCGGAGTCAGCGGAAGCAGAGCCAGAGGAGCCGGACCCACTGCCGCCATCTTGTCCTGCAGCGGCAGCAACACGGGAGTACCATGGGAGATTTGTGGCATAGCTCATCAATGCGTCTCCGTTGAGGCCGTCGTCCAACAACGTTGTGTACGAATCGTCAGTATAAGTTCTGATCTCGATGGCCAAACGGGTCAATTCGGGCGGGTAACCGGTGGCTGTCCTTATGAAGTTGAAGTATTCCGTCATGTGGCTGTCGTAGTCGGACACTAATGCCGTGAGGAAGTCCACCTCGCTTTGGTCGGCAGCCATTCCGAGGGCAGCAAGTTGGGCGCCGGCAACTATGGAAGAAATTTTCATTTTGGAAGGAGAGGGATGTGGAAGTATAGAATGGAATTAGAAAATGTTGCGATGCAAGAATTGGATGTTGGTTGCTCTTTATACTCGAGGTGGAGAAATTGCAACGAGGTATGAGCATGTACAATTTGCCCAAATAGGTAGTGAGCAGAGAGATTAGCTAGCAGTGTGCAGTGAGATGCCTAACTAGGCATACTTCGGGGTTCGCGGCTGCAGATGACTTACTCTTTGCGGATGTACTCTTGTGAGGACGACCTTCACATGGCCAAGCAGGGACATGGTCAAGAACTACAAAAGGTACCATTTTATGCAGACATCATCACGAACACTGTGAAGGTGGCTGAGTCTCAAATTGCGTTGCGTGAAAAAGTTCCCCGTGGGGCAAGTACAAAATTGGGGCAACCAGAGGAATGTCGGAAGCTCGGAAGCATTTTCAATCTGTTGAGAAATCTAGCGGCACCAGACTACAATATAATGGCAACCATTAATGTCGATCTAATTCAAAGTGGAGTGGAAATATAATGATCGGGCACAGGGATTCGTTTAATAAGCGGAAAATAATGCGATTGCCACGTCTTGCCCAGAATCGTGTCATGGCCTGGCCCGAAATGATATTTTTACTTCCCGTGCGTCCTCACTTCTGTTAGAAAACGTACTCAACTCTAATATCTTCCTCCTTTATTGAGAATCCTACATCTGCCATCTATGCTATCAATTAAGTCAAGTAGTACTTGGGTCCGTCTCCACCCTCAGGAACCTCCCAATCGATATCCTGGGTGGGCACCTTGATGTCACACGTCTTGCAATGAATACAATTCTGGCTGTTGATGTTGAACTTAAATCCCGTTGGCTCGGTCTCATCCTCAATGTACTCGTAAACGCCGGCCGGACAGAATCGCTGCTCCACGCCCTTGTATTTTGGCCATGAGATATCGGCATGCTTTCTGTAATCCTGTTGAGGAATCCTCAAGTGGCATGGCTCGTCTTCCTGGTGGTAAGTTCCTGTTCTGGAAACAGAGGTGAGAATGTCGAAGGTGAGTTTTCCATCTGGTTTAGGGTACTCGATTGGGGTATAGTTGGATGCGTCTTTAGTAGACTCCGCGTCGGTGTGGTTGTGTGATAACGTCCATGGCTCGGCTCCGTGGGTCAACATGGTGGTCAATCCCGAGTGGGTCAACCCAGTCAACAATCCAAGGGGTCCTGGCAACACATTGAACGAAGGACGCACGTTACGCACCTGGAAGAGTTCTTCGTAGGCCCACGAGTTCTTGAAATTCTCCTCGTATTGCTTCAAGTCAAAAACATGCTCCTCCATGTCAGTTTCCTCGTCCACGGCATCAAGCTCTTTGATGGTATCGAAGATGGCCTCGGCAGCAACGATTCCAGACTTCATGGCGGTGTGGGTGCCCTTAATCTTTGGCACGTTCATGAATCCAGCAGAACATCCCACCAAAACACCTCCTGGGAAGTGCAATTGTGGAATCGACTGGTACCCACCTTCATTTAAGGCACGAGCTCCGTATGAAATGCATTCTCCTCCTTCCAAAACGTTCGCGTAGTATGGATGAGTCTTCATCTTCTGGAATTCCTGATATGGCGAGATGTATGGGTTGGCGTAGTCGAGACCCACCACTAAACCAACGGAAACCAACCCGTCTCCAAAATGATACATGAAGCCACCTCCGTAGACGTCTGCTGACAATGGGTAGCCCATAGTATGGCCCACGAAGCCCTTGACGAAGTTCTCCTCGGGAACACGCCAAACTTCTTTGATTCCAAGACCATAAGTCTGCGGGTTGGAGCTCTTACGTAAGTTGTACTTCTTCACAGCCTTTTTGGTGAGCGAGCCGTGGCATCCTTCAGCCAAAACAGTGACTCTGGCATGGAATTCCATACCTCGTTCAAATGACAGTTTGGGTGCGTTGTCCTTGCCGATTCCAACATCTTTGGTGGCCACACCTTTCACTGCTCCGCTCTCAGTATATACAAGTTCGCTGACGGAGATTCCGGGATAGGTTTCCACCCCAAGGTCGGCTGCCTGCTCAGACAAGTACTGCACCACCGAACCAAGCGAAGCAATATAGTTCTTGCCCTTGTTCTTCATCTGAGGAGGCTCAGGTAACGAAAATGCATATTCCTCCGTCAAATACTTCATGTGGTCTTCTTCAACAAGCGTGACCAAGTCTTCAGGCAAGGGAATACCATTGCCATCTTCGTTCAAATGTTCGCTGTCCGGGAAGAGCTCCTTCAAGGCACGAGGCTCAAGGACAGCACCAGAGACTATGTGCGAGCCAAAATCTCCTGCTTTTTCCAAAACAACAACTCGCAAGTCACCATTACCTTCCTCATTGTCCAACTGCTTCAATTTGATGGCAGTAGCCAATCCTGCTGGACCGCCTCCAACAATGCAAACATCGACATTGTCAGCGGCTCTTTCTTCGGACAAGGTGGCTTGATCTTCCTCCGACAACTCAGCAAATGGAATCTCTTTTCCAACGGGTGAAGTTTGTGAGATCATTTTGATCGGAGTCATGTGGATGCTTCTGGTCATGTGGGGAGGCAGTCTGGCCGCTAGACGGGCAGTAGAAACATGTGAGGGGAAAGTCGAGAATCTTGCTCTTGAGATCGCTTTTTGGAGCGTCCTCAAGCCTCGCAACAGCGATAATTGACCTAGCATGATGCGTTATGAATGCAGTAGCTCTATGTCAACCAGCAATGCTAGAAAATTGATAAAAGCTGTACAAGGGGGGAATCCAGCACGGCCAACGCCAATGGGAAAGTTGCTTTGTGGTGAAAATGAGCGTGGCGGCCGGTATTGCCGCTAATTAGAGAGATGAGTTGGAGTCAAATGAAAAATGCTCAGACGAATTAGATTCGCGATGTTGATAAGCTGCAGTCAGGTGACGTGGACTCGTCTTCCCTCTACTGTGTGCAGAAAGCTATGAAGTGGAGTTCGATATGCTCATAGCGGAGAATGGAATGACGGTGTAATGGTCAGTCTCGGTTGGTCGATTATTAATCTTTGGTTGCATTAGAGGGACCAGAGGTGCCAGAGAAGAATATTATGTTGCGTAGGGGGGTTTGCAAGATAGCTGCGAAATGGCTGATCTCAAGAGATATGGGGAAGAATTGGTGGAGAATTTCGAAAATGTGATTAAATGCCAACCTTAATTTGAAATGTCTAGTTTCTTCACTTTTGCAAATATGTTCGAAAAATCTTCGAAAAACCTTCAAAAAAATCTTTGCTATTTCTAGAGTCCAGCTAAGAACTGCAATGCATGCTACATAGATAGACCGAAGTTCGTATGAATATTCTCGTTTCTGTTTATTATGTCCGGACCATCAGGCTTCAAGGTTGACTTGTAAAGTTCTCGAATCGGCCAGCAACGCGGAGTAACTCTTTTATCATTTCCATAAGATCATCAACTGATGTTAACAGACTTTTTAGTTTTAAAATTTGTGCCAAACAAAGTGCCTTGCAAAGGATCGCACTTGTGGACGAATGATCAGAGGATTTTCTAAGGGATAACGAGGAACACAACCACAAGCTGAGAAATTTAAGCGAACATCCGGCAATTAGTGGGATCAACTACTCTGAAATATTAAAGGACCAAATTGACTTACGATAGACAGGATCCTTTTGGTTCTGCTCCAACTACAGCTTATGGTCAAGAAACGGCACATAGGCAATTCGACCAGCCTCAAATTTGCTTTTCTGATTCCAGTTGAAAATATCATTATTTCTGTCAGAAATGATCGCCACGGTTTTCAAGGCTTGCTGGCGTGTTGTACAAATAAACATGCTGCGACTTGGCACATCGACTTTAGGTACCCGAAAGGCAACAAACACATGGCTATACATTCCAGTTTTAACCGGAAACTTGACTGAATGGTACCTTATAAGTTTCTTGATTTAAGAAACTTTCTGCTAACCCTTGGAAGTTTCACAGCCTACAACAACACATACTGCTTTGCACCCACAAACAGCTATTGAGTTGACAACGAAGGTCTTGGCCAAGACCTATAAATCATCAGTTGACCGGCTTTATATAAGTCGCCCAAGACGCTTTGCTGAATAGCCCACAGATGCGTACTAGCCCACATATGCGTGGTGCTGATAGAACTGCTACAGAAACATTATCGTGGAAAAGGACAGGAGTGATGAAACAGAATGTCTCGAGGCCAACTCCAGGAGCTTGAGATGGCCAGAGGTGATGCCAATCTCCTAGCCAAGAGCACTTATGGTTTCCCAGAGGGAAAAAGCTACTGAAAGCTACAGTTGTGTAGCCACAAGAATGTGCTAGCTGAATTTGAGGTGATTGGCCCTGAGTAGGTAGTGGTTTCCTACGGAGAATAGTCTCCTAGGGAGAGTATTTGGGATGATCTCCAGAATGTGTGGAAGCAGTGCCTTCGAAAAGAGCTGTGAAAGGTGATCGCTGGCCATATTGACGAAGCGACGCTTCACATGAGTCGTATATTCGAAGAATTACAATAGACTGTGAAGTGTTGGACGTTATAACATTAGGAAGGGCCGTCTCGCTGTTGCAGCAGGATGTACGGCAGTGTGGTCGCCCCTCCGGTTTCTCTTACTTTGATTCAGTTAAATAATACAATAATTCGTAAACTTTAGGTGCTGTAAGTTCTTCCAACAGCTCATTAACAACAATAATTGCTTAGCATGTGAATAATTAGGCCCACACTTGCAACTGCTCGTAGAAGTCCAATCTCTTGCTAGTGTGGTCAATCTGCTGCACCACATTGTATCTCAAGTCATCCACCAATAATGGATGGCCACAGGTCACGAAGGCCACGCTGTTAGCTGCTTCGGAAATTTCTTCCACAATCACTTGCTTCAAGTCAGGACGACCAAAACGGAATTCAATGTGAGGGAAAGTCTCCACCAATGTCGACAATCCATTCACGCTTCCCTCTTTGTCCTTTTCCAAACTGCTCAGATCGGTGTTGGCGAAGAACTCCTCGATTACAGCAGTCAGAGATTCCCTAGTGATGTAGACGGCAGTCTCAATAGCAAGTTCTTTCAAAGCATTGAGCTCCTTCTGGAATCCAGCAACCGTTGCTACTTCTCTAACGATCCAAATCAATTTGGTCTTTCTGCTACTGTCTTTGGATCTCTTGGCCATAGAGACTGCTTCAGAGTAGATACCTGGGATACCGCTTCCTCCAGCAATGTAGACCGATGACGAGTGATTAGACACCGGGCAGGTCTCACCGTAAGGACCTTCAACTGCCACACGCATGGTGGTGGCTTTTCCAGGATAGTTTTGCAACTTCGTGCACAAAGTGGCGGTCATACCTTTCTTAACCTTGCAGAAGAAGACAATGGTGTTACTCTTTTCAACCGAATCGATGAAAGTGAAAGGATGGCTCTGCCAGAACGTGAGTGGGAGCATGAAGTGAATCCATGCATGTCCACCAGCAGTGGATGGCCATGATTTAGGCTTAGGTACTTCCACTTTCAAGGTGTTGTCAGGCAACAACGAGATTTCGGCCTTGGGGAAGCCAAACCACACGAGTCTAACTACCCTCACAAACCTATCGAAACCCCAAACGGCAAAACTTGAGTACATAACTTGGGAGTACCCCATGACACAAACATGGAACCACATACCAATGACCCAGAATCCAGCAAGCAAGATGTGGATCACCAAGAAAACCTCGTAAGCTCTTCTTCTCAAAAAGAGCAAAGCCTGGAAACAAATAAGACCACTGCAAGTGGTTGCGACAACACCCCAGATCAACCATTCTTCTTTCATTTCCTCAACATAGTAACCTTCAGTGACGTACATCCAAGTGTAGCCAACCGAGTGGATGAAAGCCATAGCCACGACCATACGGGCAATCCATCTATGGTAGGCAATCATGGTGGAGAATTTCCATCTAGTTACCCATTGCAAAAAGTTGTTGCGTCCTCCGAAAAGAAGAAGCAAAGGCGTCAAGAGCGTACAGATAATAGCCGTTCTGTCCGAAACGTATCTGGTAATGGCTTGCTCCTTAATTAAGAAAATTGGATCGCCGCTCACGAAGTAGATCTCGACAGCACAGACGATGAACAAGAACCAGAAAAAGCCAATGATGACCGCACTCTCCATTCTGGAGGGAATCAAAAAGTCGAAGACATAGAAGGCGCCCTGGTGAACACTCTTCTTTCTTTTCGCCAAAGCTGGAAGCGTCACGTATTTCCGGAACATCTTGCTGAAGGTTCCATTAAATACATCTCTTGCGCCAGGGAAGATCACCACACCCCAGTTGCACACCAGAGCAATAAGAGCCATCAATGCCCAGTACGCAAGACTTCCAGCACCGTAGTAGAGAGAGTGGTCGTAGTTTCCCAAAAACACCTTGTAAGCTTCATCCATGATATGAACGTAGGTGGTGTTCAAGATCAACAAGGGCACGTCGACTGGGAGGGAGACGTTGAAGCCTTCGATCTCGGAGGAGTTCTTTGCCTCCACCAAGTACCTCTGGTGCAACTCCGTCAAATCATCAGGCTTGAATGTGGCGTTATAATTTTCCAGACAGTAATGGGCGTAGAACTCGTAAACTTCAGGAACGTTTCTGTGATCGACTGCGAAGCACCCGGTCATGGTCATCATTGCATTTTCATTGGTGCAAAAACACTCGTAAGTGTCGGCTTCGGCACAGAACGTACCAATGGTGCTCATAGCATATCCACAACTGTAGAGAGACGGTCCGCCAAGACCATAGAACTCATAGTTGTAGACATATTGGGCAAGTGCGACTGAGGGCCACAACAAAAGGAAGAGGTAATGCATGGCTAGCCAGAGCGAAAAAACCGGAGCAAAATAAACTAGGCTACAAACACAAACAAGCAGCTACTCCAGCTATTTATGTGCCTCCCCACATACACATTTTTCGTAGTCCGCAAAGGCTCGATTCATATTGGCCTAATTATCTTTTCCATCATGCATCAATTTACGGCGTTGCATAACGGGGACTACATACAACCAAGGAATAACCGTGCGACGGGCGCCCATATCCAGGAACTCGCAAGAAAAACCTCGCCCCATTCCAAGAAAGTTTCATGTGTCTAAAACATGTCAACGATCCCTTAACAGGCCCCTGGTTTGCTTGGCAAGTCCTACACCGCTTATTCTCGGATTGGCAAAGTTTCCAGATGCTGTGAACATTGATGCCAGATACGAATTCGAGGCGGACCGGTGGAAACCCCACCTGCAATTGTACCCACGCTGCTTCTATTGATGGCTATGTGCCCGATCGGGCGAAATCTGGCGAATCGCACAATACCGAGGGTTTAAGTGTCGGAGGTAACCTACAGGCATTGCCAAATCATATTGGTTGTCGGGGCGATGTCTCCGAGAAACCGGCGCAGGAGCCCAAGGCTACCATCTGTCTATTGGCTGGATTCGGCAGGAGTGCCAGGAACTTTTTTTAGTGTTTGGCTGTCATACGGCAACTCCTGTTCTGAGCGTATTGTTCTGGTATTGCACTTGCGGTGGCCCTTTGCATGAATCTTGGAGGCATACTGGGGTGAAACCAGGAGAATGTGGAGCCAGTAACATTACAAAAAATGGAGAGAGCCTCATTATTTTTTTTTTCAAAATGACATCCGCGTGAGTGACAAAGCTCAATGGGGAAGTAGGTTGGATTTGTACATTCACATAATGGTATTCGGATGTGTGCGCATGACAACTCCATAGGCACCCGTTAATTTTTTTCGTCAAAAATACTGTTTGACGGATTAGGTTATGAGCTTCATCGGCTGCACGGCAGACGTCGCCTCATTGCGCAATACAGATATATGGAGATTTCGTGGATTTATTAGTGGCCACTGCGTTCAGTGGTGCTAATGGTTTAATATATAAGAACAGATTGTCGTAGCAGGGACGAGGTATCATTTTAAATGATTCAGACCAACGTACAATCTGAACCGGAAGGTGTATCCGAACTAAAAGCACATGATTGCCGATAACCGGTGATGAACGCAAATCATTTATCCAATTGCCATAGAAGATAGCGCCGCAGCCAATTACACACAAAAGAATACAAGGTTTAGAGTGTGCCCATATTTGCAACTGCCTGTAGACGGCTGATCTTTTCTTTACCTCAACGATCTGCTTGACCAGTTCGTAGCTCATTTCGTTCAATGCTGGCTGTCCACAATCCTCGAGGCATTCTTCTTTTCGTCTGCTGCGAAAACGCCCTTCGAATGGTCGGGCAATGCAGATCACCGCCCGACCGGAGAATTCAAGCGGGAAGTATCGTTTGGAAGATTAAGTGCCAACATTTGTCGCCTGATAGCTGTGGTAACTCCATGCCGCTTTGCCATGCTGTGTTAAAAGTTGAAAAGTTGGAAGCGTTGATGCATCGACGTCACAGCTTGAAATCCACTTCGTAGTGTAGCTTGCTGACTGGAAGGCAGCTGCTTGTTATATCTCGAGATGTTAATTTCAACAGCGGCCACTTCATATGGTGTGAATTTAGAGATTGACTCCGTTGACCTTTTTTTTTTTTTTTTTTTTTTGTCTCAAATAAAAGGGAAATCACCCAGCGGAAGCCAACGCTCTGATAATCTTGATCTTCTGCTGCTGTGAACTTATTCACCAGACCCAAAATCTGAGAATACCAGCTACTCAAACATCCGAGTGGCAGCCCAATGGTACATTGGAAAGTAAGGTCCATCAATTGCCTTGGTAGTTGCTTCAGCTTCTTGCGCTAGGAAGCAGATTCCCTTCTTTGTTTGAGCAACTGAACGCTGCTGATGATATCGGAAACGAAAAACAGTGAGCTGCGAGGGAAACTCTTCGGACAGCGACAACAGACAATGAAATCGGCAGAGAAGTTCAGTTTGATAAATGGCTTTGACGTTGGGAAAAACATTTGCTCAATGTTTCTCTCTCAACCCGAAACTGGGGTGATCATGCGAACGATCTTGCTAAAGACGTCAGAAAAATAAAAACACATCCCTCAACGTGGCGACGGTGGCCATGAGAATAAGTAGCCGAGACCGCTAGCCCTTAGATTCACCTCTCCTAGGTCACTCGAATCAGAAATTTTCGCAGACACAACCGCACATCTCCTCACACTAGCCAATTAGGAAGTTGTACAGTAAGCTGGCATTTTTCCTCTAAGATCGCAAGAGATATCCGAAAGGATTCCACCACCTGCAACTTCTGGACTTCCCAGTGCAGATCTCAACGAATTATCAGCCCTCTCTGAGGACGTTCACGACCTCACATTCATGGACGAGATAGGCGCAGTTGCGAGAGAAAATCATGGTAGATAGGAACTGAAGGAGAGAATCGACTTGAAAACAATAGCCCCGCATCAATCTGGGCCATAGTCATCACAAATCCAAGCTTGTGCAAGTCCAATTGCAAGTAATCTATTGCATCAGTACAGGAGAGGCCGATTTTCTGCCGTACGCACATGCTGTCAAGGGAAGCCAGTTTCTGACATGAGGCTGCTGCACTTAGTTGTACTGATTGAAGGGACAACTGAATGTTGTGTAATATGAGTTCAGATTCCATGATTTAATGATCTTTTCGGTCTTATCATGATGGAAAACTAACTTCCAACCGTGCTGCGGTGCAGGAGGAATGGGAGCCTAGTCAGACAATCTGTTGCCCTGAGTGCAGACTCTTTTCTGAACCCACTGGCCGAAAGGAATATTTTGCTTCTCACCCCGCGATGTGAAGACTTGCAACCGGACAGGCGGCTCAGATTCCTCGGCAGGGTATACGCATAGAGTCTCCTGAGTCTTCCAGGAGATTTATCCACTCACAATTCTTTTTTTTATTACTAGAGAGTCCTTTTCGAGCATTCCAAGAGATTTATCCACTTACTTGAGAGTACGTTTTGCATTACCCATTGGTAGTCCAGTTTGAACGTTGAGAGGTCATTACTGTGCCTGCATTACATATCGGTTATTATCCGATCTCTAGGATGTCTCGTCATGTTGCTTGGCATTTGATGTAATTCATAGCTATTACGACACCCAAATGGTCAAGGTCTTGTCTTCGTCGTAGTCGTAAATCTCCTCGGCCATCTCCAAAGCCAAATTCCAGTCGTCGGTAGAGTCCATCACAACAAAATCGCCGTCCTCGTCCTTATATTTGAGCTTGGTGATGACTATATCATCTCGCAAGTCGCTGAACAATGAGATATGGCGGGAAATTTTCTGATGCAACTCGCCAAATTGGGTGCCAGAATGCACACTCAACGGCTCAACGATCTCCGAATTGTTGAAAATGAGTTTGATCTGGATCACAGGATTGTTCCGCAGCCCTGCCGAGGATGTAGAAGTGTCAGAAGGGCTGTGGCCGTTGTTGAGGGATGAATTGGAAATCCTCTGCGAGCCATTGGCTGCGGAGTCACTTCTGTGCTTACCAAACCTTATCAAACTAAAGGTCGAGGATGCTGAATTATGGCGTTGCGATTGTGGCGCTCTGTGAGGCGAATCGGAGGTAGGAGTCTGTTGTGAAGCCGGATAGCCATTTGAATACACCGCATTAGCATCAGAGGAATCGTAGGCGCCCAAGGAGCCACGTGAATCACGAACACGACGATGGATCTGACTGTTCATTTCAGTTGTCTTCAAGTGCCTCAAACAAGTTTCCCATTGGTTTCTCGGCTCTTCCGTCTTGAAGCGCAAAGTGAAAGACCCGCTTTCCTTCTTACCAGACCACGAAATGATCAATGTGTACCCCAGGAAGTTTGATGATGAGATATTGTAGATCTCAGAAATGTAAACTCTACCACGTAACTCCAAGGTCGACTTGTCCTTTCCACCAGTGAGATTTTCTAACAAGTTGGTTGTAGAACTCGATGCATTGCTGTTGGATTTTTTTCTTGAGGTCAAGATCTCTCTCCTCTTCTTTTCCTTTTGCTTCGTATCGGCATTGTTCGCCTCAACAAAAAAGAAAATGATCTTCTCGAACAAATATGCAACGTACTCCTTTTCAGCTTCTCCATCCTTAACTGCAACCACACTGTGGTACATTAGGTCTCCTTGTTCGGGCAAGTTGAAGCCCCGCCAGTTCTTGACTCTTTCAACAATGTTCTGGATGAATCCGATATTTTCAGATCTTCTCTGTGCTTCATTGACCTGATTTGCGACGTCTTTCATTGCGACACTTGCTGTCAATAATTCATTGTAGCCTACCGTATCAACGGAATCGGAGTATGTTTTGATAAGCTCCTTTAATAGCAAAGGATACTTGCATAGACGCTGGATTGGCTTAATGATGTACGATTGTAATTCAAATCCGGGGTCTAGAAGCGTTGAGGACTTTTTTAAGTTGCTTGATTCCTTATTGATAAGGTCAATAGCAGATACCTGCCCGATTGTCCATGGCTCGTAAGCTCTGAAGGGTCCGTTGGATGCATGGATGAAAACAGACCCAATTCGTTGATATCTTGTGGGGACGTCGATGTTGCACTCGAGTCCTGTGAGCAATCTTCTGTGGAAGTCCACAATGTCATTGAGGTTGGGGAACAACACGTGTAATTGTTCACTTGAGAGAGCATCTGAATTCTGCAATTCTGTCTTGTACTCTATAAGGAGTTGCAAATCCAGGATATATTTTCTCTCTGTTTGAATAAGCTCACGAAACACCTTAGAGCGCTCGTCGGTAATTGTGAGGTTCGCAATGTTGGAGGTGACTTCATCGACAGGTGTGCCGTCCGAGATTTCGCCTTTACCAATATTAATGAGCTTTGTGATCACCTTGACAATCTTCAACAAGTCATGAGTGTTTTCTGAAAACACGTTGGAGATGGTAAACATGAACTCGTCGTCAAAGTTCAATTCGGTCTTGACTGCAATCAAAAAGTCGTAGACTGCTTTTTTACACATCCGCAAATCGTCGCTCTGAGTGATAGCAATGGGATGCGCGGGCTCGATGGTGTTGAATAATAGACATAATGGTGCACCCTGCTGAAAGAGCTTCCACAATTGAGTGGCAGGGTCCAGACTCAAGTTTGCCGGAAGAATACCCGCTGTAAATGTGAAGATGCTATTGGTGAAGGGTAGATTGTGGCCCGACTGTGAAACTCCAGAGTTGTCCAGATATATGGAGAAGCCACCGGAGCCCACCGAGGCACGGAAGCCGTCGTGGCCGCCTTCGGTCTGCAGAATCTGTTGCAGAAGTGCTAACGCCTGCTGCTCCGCACATTTCTCGGCCGCCAGAATAGCATTAGCCATGTACGGTTCCATGCCTGGGATCTTCGAAAACTCCTTCAACAAATAGGTGCATTTGTAAAACAAGTGATCCTCGGCATTGGATGCGCGGTTCATCGACAGACTGAGTTGTAGAAGCGGGCCTGAGGGCACCCGCGATATGTTTGTCGTTGAAGAATTGAGCGACGTGGACGAAAATGTCCTAAATTGGTATGGAGGAGTTTCCATGGTGTGAGTGCGCAGGGATGCGGAGCAGATGTGGGTCTAGAAAGCGAAAGTGGGAATATTTATGAATCCGGGAGATGTGAATTGCCAGCGGTTAATTGGCAGCGGGAATAGTGATGTGAGGTTAGTGCAACAAAAGACAAGTGAGGAGGAAGCCAATTATCGCGGAAAACAGTTCGCAGTGAGAATCGAAGGAAAATGTGGGTGCTAAGAAAGGCGGTCGTGCAAGGGTCCAAAAAGCGAATGGGAACCATAAAAGGGGGCAATCCCCGTAGAAAAAAAGACGCATTTGTTTTGTGGGTGAGGGCCTCTCTATTTATTCTGGCATGTGCCCCGCTTTCTATGTTTTTGCAGTTTCCTTGCGTGGGACTCCGAGTCCGTCGCGAGGATTGAAGGTGGGAAGGCACCGTTGATGTCTGCAGGTCGGCCGCATTGTGGAACAGTAGCCGGGCACTTGACAGGAATGGGCTCAGCAGGAATGGGTTCGGCTCATAGAGATGTGCTTTTATTGAGTGTGCAGAACTGCAGAAGTGACAGCCAATAGATATATGGTAGGTTTCATGGCGTGACTTTGATCGATGAATTCAATCATTATTTTGTGTAGAAATGGAGTTCATACGAACCGACGATAAGAGAGAGTGTGAAAGTTTCCAAGGAACAGCCTTAAGACAGAGCGTGGAAGTTTCCGAGGAAACGGCCTCAATTGTGAAATCCACAACAAGTTTTCGGCAATGACTCTCAAATTATTTTTCTTTTCTTTTCATCTGTCCCTGGAAAAGATCGTTTACCATCAAATCGGACTGAGCACCACAGGAACTAAAACCCGGCGCTTACATCAATAAGCCCTCCTACCACAACTTCAACGACTTGCTTTGCTCTTACTTACCTGACGCCTGCTCTCTTCTTGCAAACTCCACCACGTGTCCATTTTCGGCAACATAAGCAAAGCTGGCTCTGTGAGGAAACCACTTCAACGCCAGATACCCCGTTTTCCCTGCTGAGCTGTTTGGGACTTCAAGAAAGTGTTCAAGGGTCTCCCAATTATAGATGTTGATGTTGGCACCTTGGGCATATGATACAGCGATATACAATCCATCTCGGCTGACTTCAATCCCAGCAATAACCTCGTCCACTTTAGACAAAGCCCGGTAATTTAGCATATCCGAGGTTCGCCAAAGCGATGCTATTCCCTCTTTTGTTCCGCATGCGATGAATCTGCCCCGTGGGTCAATGCTCACGCAGGTGACTGGAGACTTATGTCCTTCTAGAGTGTGAACGAGCTTCACGGACTTTTTGTCCAAGTCGGGTTGAAATATCTCCACGGTTCCGTTATCCAATGCTGCAATAACAAAGGAATGACCTCTATTGGTCCATTTAATGTCGTTGATGTGAGCGGAAGCCTTGATCAGTGTCATCCTGGAGTAATTGTCTCCAACATCATAGAAAATAAGCGTTCCGTCTGCATCTGCAACACACAAGAGTTCTCCATCTGTCGAGTACTCGATCTGTTCCAAGACAGCAGCGCCATTGGCTTTCAGCACCTTGATCTCTCGTTCCAAGCGACCTGAACAAGTCCACAATTTCACACAGCTGTCTCTTCCCACAGACGCAAACGAGGTGTCTGTATTTGTATTCCACAGTATGTTGGCGGCATCACGGTGGGCATTTTCTATCACGGTGGGGTTCGAAGCTCTCAGATGGACCACTCTCCATACTCGGATCGACTTGTCAGTTCTGGTGTTTATGAGCCTGTTTCCCGTGGCATTGACTGAGAGATGGGTAATATCCGACAGAGACGGTTTGCCACCAAAACCCAAGTCTCTGACAGAAGTATATTGAAGACTGGATAAGTTCAGAGACATCTATATAAGAGTTGATGGTGAAGAACAGTGTGCAGATCTGGCATGGGGAAGGAATTGAAAATCTGGGAGTTTTACTTGGGTTGGACTAGAGAGCCTTACAAATGTTTGACTTGGCAAATTATGTCAGGTTTACCCTTGTTTTTCTTCGTTTTTTTTGCTTCGTTAGTCCCATCTAAGGTGTCGCTGCTCTCTCATTCGATATCTAGAAGGCTAAATCTGCCGAGACATCAACTGACAAGTCGGGCAACGATAAAAAAGAAAAAGGAAAAACAAAAAAAGCCAGTTACGACCTCGCCATCACATCGAGCCCCTCTCATTCTTTCTTCCCAAATCATCTCTTATCGCTGAATATCTTCACCTCACGGCTCCAGTCCTGCCCGCACGCATTGGACACTGTGTGCATAAAGTGAAAAGATGAACAACATCAGGAAAATCGACCATGTCGTCTAGACCCAGATTGCTATCCCTCGACGCCTTCTCCAAAACGGTGGAGGACGCCCGTGTGCGCACTGCTTCCGGAGGCATGATCACCTTGGTGTGTGTTTTCATTGTGCTCATTTTGATCAAGAACGAGTACAATGACTACATGTCTGTCATTGTGAGGCCCGAGTTGGTGGTCAACCGTGATGTCAACAAGCAGCTCGACATCAATTTGGACGTGACGTTTCCTGATGTTCCTTGTGGAGTGTTGTCGTTGGACATCATGGATCTCACCGGTGACTTGCACTTGGATGTTGTTCAGTCCGGGTTTGAGATATTCAGAGTGGTGGGCGACAACGAAATCAAAGACGACTTGCCGATTTTGTCCCGCGTGACAGAAATCGAAGAGGTTTGCAAGGGCTTGACCAAAGAAGAGTCCGACCAGGGCAAACCTTGTGGATCTTGTTACGGAGCTTTGAACCAGGATGACAATATGTACTGTTGCAACACCTGTGAGGCAGTGCGGTTGGCATACGCTGTTAAGGAATGGGGATTTTTTGATGGCTCTCAGATCGAGCAATGTGAGAATGAAGGGTATGTTGCTAAGTTGACGGAAAGAATCAACAATAACGAAGGCTGCCGCATTAAGGGCTCAGCCAAAATCAATAGAATCTCTGGAAATTTGCACTTTGCTCCAGGAACTCCATTGTCGAAGAGAGGCAGACTCCTGCACGACGTGTCGTTGTGGGGCAAGTACCCAGACAAGTTCTCCCTCCGTCACATCATCAACCACTTTTCTTTCGGCAGTGACCCTGGCTCGTCGTTACCGTTGGCGTCTTCCGAAAGTGAAGAGACTGCTCCATCCATCCATCCATTGGATGGCCACCGGTTTGAACAAAACGTTAAGAATCATGTTGCTTCGTACTACTTGTCGGTTGTGTCCACAAGATTTGAATTCTTGCAAGGCGTGAAGGAGCCGGTCGAGACCAACCAGTTCTCGGTGATCACTCACGATAGACCTATTATTGGCGGACGCGACGACGATCACCACAATACCTTGCATGCACAGGGTGGATACCCTGGAGTAATATTCAACTTTGACATTTCACCCATGAAGATAATTAATCGCGAGGAGTATGCCAAGACGTGGTCGGGATTTATTTTGGGAGTTGTGAGCTCCATCGCAGGAGTTCTTACTGTTGGGGCCGTTCTTGACCGTTCTGTGTGGGCTGCGGAGCAGGTGTTGAGGGGAAAGAAGAACATGTAGGCTTTGCAGACGACAAGACATAAAATATGTGGAGAAAAGTAAATATGATATGTGGAAAAAAATAAAAACGAAAGCAACTAGACTTCCAAGGCTACCGGCAAATGTTTCTATATCGTTTTGCTATTTACAGAATGCTGAACTACTTACACATCACTCATCAAGTGACGAATCTCGCCAAAATACTCATTACTCAAGCGCTCTCCCACCTCTTCAGAGGTCAACCATGCATGTGTCAATCCTTTTTTGGCAGTGAATTGTCCCGACAAAATGTGCAGCTTGATGAAGAACTCTCTGCCCGTTTCACTTTGGTGAACATGGAATGGCTTGGCACTCACGTTGAAATAGTTGATCTCCTCGCCTCCAATGGCATACAACCCTTCCTCGGCCTCCTTATGTAGCGGTTTGCCTGTGTTGGCGAACGAAGGGAATCTCCAGGTGGTTCCGTTATCTTCACTGACCACCAAATACAAAGTTCTGGCCAACTTTCTCTCTAAGCTGGTGGTATCGTTGGTCTTGTCGGCGTCGGTGATTCTCGAGTTTGGCACAATTTTTCTCGACATGCTATCCTTCAGCTGCTCCTCTTCGGCGCCTTCCGCGTACGTTTTGGGCAATGAGAGCACCTGTTTGAATCTCCGGTCTCTCTGCTGTCTGAGCTCGGGTCTTCCTCTGGGGAACTCGAGGTTGGGGTTGTTGTAGACGGGGTTTTTGTTCAACTCACGGAACTTCTGCTCGGACAACGTACCTTCACGGTAGTAGAACCACTTGGGGAATGTCCACATCAATCTCTTCCACAACTCATTCTGATACTTATAGTACAGTTTCTGGAACTCAGGCAAGTCGCTAGTGATGATGGGAGGTCTCAGCAACAAGAGAGTGGACAGAATTGAAGGGCTCGCAGGCGACGCATACGTGCGTGCAAAAGTTCTGCCGAACATTGTGGAGGGTGGTTTGAAGATGAAATTGGTTGAAATTTTCAATGGTGCGTGCGCGTAAATGTGGGAATGAGTGCGTAACCGTGGGTATCTCACGCTAATGAGCGCAGGACGGGGGAAGTTGAGGCGGGATATCGAGAGTCAAACAAAAATGTTGTTAATTAGATTTGGAAATTTGTATTGAGGGGAATTTTTGGGCTTCTTGCTTTCTGAGCGTTGTCGCCGATGTCGTTGTCGGGAGGAGGATCTGTATGCAGTATAAAGAGACCATAGGCACTCAGAACAAGTAAGGTGGATGATATTTTGGAAAGAATGAAATTGGGAATTGGCGATCTCATCTGGTGGGCAGCCTATAACTTGAAGGTTGGATTTATCGATTTACTTCTCCGAAATTACGCTAGTATAATCTTGATTTTTGTTAACTGCTAAAAAAGGTACTCATTGTCATAGTCACTACTCTTCTAGATGCTCGGTGCATCTTGGTTCTCGGAACTTCTAGATACTGGGCCTTCTAGAGCTCGGTTTTAGTTGCTCAATCATTTACGTCCCACTAAATGGCAAATCTCGCTCGTATTTACGTATGGTACTGTACCTTCACATTATTGTGACCTCAAGTTAATTCTTACTTCTATGTTATAAAAGCGACGAAACCGTAAATCAAACATTGTGCAAACGATATCAAATGAATAGCCCAGGTCTATACCCAAGTCTATACCCTACCTCGTCCTTGCCATCTGTTCACATTACAGTTTTGGTAGCCTACGATTTATTAGTATATCACACCCATACTGCATGATACACGAGAAAAAACTCTTGACGTAGCTGGTTATGACTGTACATAGCTGGCTATCCTTACTCAATCAGCCGACCTAAAACTTCGGAAACTATATCTGCCAGCATATTCAAGTCCGACATTTAATACCCCATATCTACCCTCACGCTCTCTTCCTCATTAGCCCTCAGCCCATTATTAGCGTCGGCCACAGTCGTGCGCGCACCACATTCTTATGTATATATATCGCACCATTCTCTCCAGAAAAAACTTCTCCTCGTCAGCAACTCGTTCCTCCTCCGCACATCCAAACTCCAGTCTACAGGCTGCATAGTAACGTATTGTAAGGCGGCAATTCAATTATAACAAAGAAATTCCCGGTGACGTAGAGTACCCAGGAACGCTGCTGTAAAATCCTTGATTAGTCTGATTAATAATTTTGTCATGTCCGACGTTGAGCAATTTGAATCCATTTTGAAAGAGTTGGCCACACTCAAGGCCCCCGGTGTTTCGGGTACCAGAATCAAGAAATTGACCGATCTTGCCGTCAAGAACGTGGCGGAAGAGTCTAAGTTCATCACTATCTTGTACGCTAGCTGTAAAGCCACTCCTTCTTCTCACAAACTAGGCGCCTTATACGTGGTGGACTCCATAGTCAGAGTGTACATGGACGAGGCCAAGAAGAGGAATGAGGTTGTGTCTGCTCTGGCTCCTGAAGGAACTTTTGCTGCAGGTGTTTACAAAATCAGCGAATTGGTCGAGTCCATAATAGATGATTCTATGGAATTGCTGATCATTGCATCCACTAACGTGAAAATAGGAAAGTTGGTGGACATCTGGGAGCGTGCTCAGACCTTTAGTCCCGAAACTCTCGAAAAAATTAGAGCTAAGCACTTTCGTTCCACCACTCCTCCTGGTTCTCCTCCAGGAAAGGTGGCGGAACTTCCTCCTCCTCCACTGGCCGCTTCTGCTCCGTCAACTAATTCCCTGACGGCGGATTCTGGAAGCATTTTGCTGGCTCTCGCATCTCTTGCTAAAAAGTCTGATACGCCTACTCCTACACCTCCAGCGGTAGCTTCTCCTGCTGCGCAAAATGCTGTCCCTGCGAATAATGCTACTAATATTTTGTCCCAATTGTCCGCTTTGGCTGGTGGAAATGCCGCTCCTAACAACGGCAACGTGGCTCTGCCCTCGCCCCCAGCTCAAAGCCAGCCCAATCAGGCTCCAAACAAGGACTTGATCTTCAACATGTTGCAGCAAATGCAGAATGGTGGCCAGAACGGCGCCCAGAGTAGTGCTCCTCAGAGTCCATATCCTCCACCCTCAGTGCCTCAGATTCCTCAAGTTGCCATGCAAGGAAGAGGCATGCCTCCAGTGCCCAACATGGGAAATATGCCCAGCGTTCACCCCTCCCGTCAGGGATTCCAAAACAACCAGTACAACGACAGAAGAGGACGGGATGAAGTTGGCGGTTACTCGAGAAGAAACCGCTCTCGCTCTCCAAATGGTAGGTACGGTAGATACGACTCCGGTTATGGTAATAATCAGTATGGCAACGACCAGTTTGGCGGCATGCCTGGGAATCACATGGGCCAAGGTCAACCAATGGGCCATGGTGCTCCAATGGGTCAGGGCCCAATGGGCCACATGAGTCCAGGCATGCATGGCGACAATGGTCAGGACCATGATGACAGAAGGTCGCTTTCCCAAGGTTTCTCTCCAAGTGACGGAGAGCAAAATGTTCCAGGTTCTCCTCACTACCGTCCCAGAAATGTTAGCTTTGACAATACATTGCCTCAGGGTTCTTTCAAGGTGTTGTCCAGAACGTTGTTCATTGGAGGTGTTCCTCGTGGTATGGATGAAAGACAGCTTGCGTCTCACTTGAGGCCATATGCGGAAGTTCAATCGATCATCATGAACTCTGAGAGAAAGCATGCTTTTGTTAAGGTGTACTCCAGAAAAGAAGCTGAGCAAGTCATTCAATCGTTCAACAAGGACGGTGCTTTGCCATTGAGAACTCGTTGGGGTGTTGGATTCGGCCCTAGAGATTGTTGCAACTATCAACATGGAATCTCCATTATTCCAATCCAGCGTTTGACTGATGCGGATAAGACGTGGGTTGTTCTGGCTCAATGGGGAGGCTCTGGTGGGCAGCCATTGCAGAGTGGAATGGTTCTCGATGAGCCAGATATCGAAATCGGTACTGGTATCTCTTCCAAAGCCATGTCCAAGAAGATGCCTACCAACTCCACCAGAAATGGACCTAAATCCAACAGACCAGGTGAGTCTGACGAGCAATATGTGAAGACCTCCAATGGTCAACAAGACTTTATGGGCTACGGCAATGGTGCTAATAATCCATTGACAGGACTCTTTAACCAGCAGCCACCACAGCAACTGCCACCTATGGGTTTCCCCGATCAAATGCCCCCACAAGCTGGATACCCACAGAACAGTTACGGTGGACAGAACGCAAACTTGAGCGCTCAGCTAGCTAACTTCTTCCAAAACGGCGGCCAGCAACGCTAATTTGCATGTGTATACAAAAATGAAATTAGTTTCCAGTAATCGTACGTAGAAATTAATAAAGCAGAATAATACTTTGATTTAGATAACCCACTTGTACTCGTTTTCTGAAGCTCTACGTAGTCTTTATTCTTATTACATTATAATGCCTGCCGACAAATATTTACAAAAACTTTTCCCTTCTCAACCTATGCTTCAACTGGAATTGGCAGCGGATCGGGAATCTCCAATCTACCACCCCCAGTGGATTTGATGACAGTATTGCTCACGGTTTTGGGCTTGCTAATAGCTTCACCCTTGACAATCTTCTCCATTTCTTCCTTCGTTAACGTCTCGTACTCCAATAATCCTTCTGCAAGTCTCTTGAGCTCGACCTTCTTGTCTTGCAACACGTTACGTGTTCTTATCTCGGAATCCACCAAGAATGCTCTGACTTCATTGTCAGCCATATCTCTGATTTTTGGCGACCACGATTCCCAGTCGTCGCTCATTCTCACTGGCCCGATTTTATCACTCATACCGTAAGATGTCACCATGGCTCTGGCCATGCCTGTGGCGTTGGCCAAATCCAGCGAGCATCCGCTAGTGACATTTTCAGGACCGTGTATCATTTCCTCGGCAATCTTTCCACCCATGCACACGTCAAGTCGGGAAAAGCATTCTTTCTTAGTCATGTCCACCTTATCCATTTCCGGCAACTGGAACGTAACACCCAAAGCTCTTCCACGAGGAAGAATTGTGGCCTTATATAATGGAGTGGCGGCTGGCGAGTACATGGCCATAATGGCGTGGCCAGCTTCGTGGTATGCAGTGTTCTTTCTGGCTTCTTCGGTGATCACCATGTTTTTCTTGGCTGCACCCATCAAAATCTTATCCTTGGCCCACTCGAAGTGACCCATGTCGACGGCAGGAGCAGAAAGCTGAGAGGCGTGAACTGCAGCCTGGTTGACCAAGTTCATCAACTCAGCACCTGACAAGCCAGGAGTACCTCTTGCAATAATGGATGGGTCCACGTTCTCAGCGGTCTCCACGTTTAACATGTGGTGCTTCAAGATATCGATTCTTCCACGCACATCTGGTAATTCCACCACCACCTCCTTGTCGAAACGACCAGGTCTGGTAAGTGCCTTATCCAACGATTCAGGGAAGTTAGTAGCACCGATAATGATGATACCCTCGGTCTGCGAGAAGCCATCCAATTCCACCAACAACTGGTTCAAAGTTTGCTTTGCGTAAGCCTGGTCCTTTGGGTTTCTCTTGCCTCCGATAGCGTCCAACTCATCGATGAAGATGATGGCCGGAGCCTTTTCACGGGCTTGGGTGAACAACTCACGGATACGCTTGGCGCCCACACCAACGTAAAGCTCGTCGAATTCCGACCCGGACATAAAGAAAAATGGAACACCGGCCTCACCGGCGGTAGCACGAGCAAGCAACGTTTTACCAGTACCGGGAGGGCCAGTCAACAAGACACCCTTAGGCAATTTTCCGCCCAAGCCTGTAAATCTTGAAGGATCCTTCAAAAAGTCTACAATCTCTTCAAGCTCTGCTCTGGCTTCATCACAGCCACACACGTCGGTGAATCTGACGGTGGATTGCGAGACATCCACGGACTTGTCGACGGTCTCGGAGTTACGGAAGATGGTTCCGTTTTCCACCAAGTAGTTGAAGGCGTTGGACGCACCATAGGTGAAGAGTGCCACGGGAATCAACCACTTGAGCCACTTGGATAAGATGGTGAAGCCCGACTCCAGAACAATCACATGGACGGGCTCAGAACGGGAGCCGATTCCATAAGAAAAGGGAGAGTACCCCTGGTTCTGACCCACCACACCTCCAGAAGCAAGATCACGAGCTATCTGGTCGGCCTTGGCCTTCATTCCAACCTTGGACAATGCTTCAATGTACAACTGAGTACATTCCGGCGAATTTGCGATCCCGGGACTCTCGAACCGCTGTACAACTATTTGCGGATAGTTGGTGGCCAATAATCGCTTGTAGAAGGCCGCTTGGACCTCGGCGTTGCCCACGTCTGCGTTGGCGGCCTGTTCCAGACTCAGAAGCATAGACATTGTGGAGGTGGAGACTTTTCTAAAGGCTGAGAAAGCCACGAGTCTGGCAGCTGGCCGGCTCATGGAGGGTCTCGCCATGGCCAATAGCAGGCCATTCCTGGGAAGTAATTTGGCCAAACTGTGCATGTTTGCTAGCCCGAAGTAGTAGTTTGTGGAAAGGTGGAGGCGAGTGATCGAAGTAGTGAGATGGTCGTGTCATTACCAAGGTACTGGAGAAGGCGGTGGAAGAAACAGGGAGTTGATAGTATATCGGAGAATAATATGTAGGGGAAGATTGTGGGGAGACATATGATGGAGGAGGGAAAAAAGGTTTTTATGGTTTTATTTATTTTGGTATTTTGGATGTCTGAATCAGTTTCCTCACATGATGATTCATCTAGACAAAGTAGATGTAGACTGTTGCGAACTCTGAGAATAACGTGCTTGGCATATCGAGAGATCTTCGGTAAAGAAAAAAGTCCCGTAACACTCCTTCTGAAGGCCTAACACTCCTTTTACTAGCTTTTGGTAGTCGTCACTACTAACCAAGATCTTCGTGTGATAGTTTCAGTAACGTAGCTTGGTTTCCAAATTTCTAGACTAACAATATTACCTAATCTACAGTTTTCTTGACCTCCAACTGCTCTATACCAATCCTTTCCCTAAAACCCTTTGATCACGAGATCGTCGTGCATGGCAGTCGACTCGATCGACAACCCATGCTCGTTAGCCAAATGTAAAAGACAAATGAAGCAGAAACTCGTTGAAAGATCCTTCTTTTCCTCCGGCCGGTACATCTCGCTAATGACGTTCACCACGTTTGTGAACGTCTTGCCATCTTCAGTTTCCTCTCCCGGTGTCTTCTCTTTTTCTTCTAGTTTGATCGACCTCCAAAGATTATCCTTAAGCAACTTGACGTCCACCCGCTTGGCGACCTTCGAGAAGTTCACGTATTCTGGACGAGCCTTACGCCCATTAGTGACAAATTGACTTCCTACTTCTTCCTTGACATCATCAGCATTTTCCGACACGTTATCCACAGCTCCCAAGACATCGTTGAAGTCGATTCCGTCGTAGTTGTCGTAGTCTTCCATTTCAGCCTGGTGGAAAGATGCCGCAAGCTTTTCTTGTCTTTCTTCCTCCCGCTCCTTCTCTCTTTCCAAGTACTTGCCCGCAAAGAAATTCTCGTCCGTGTAGATGCGAACCTGATCTTCGTCTTCGTCGGTTACCAAAATAGGCTTCATGCGAGACGAGAATGTGACTATCGACTTCGCGGGCTTGATGAACAAATTCACCAATCGTTGCGAATTGAACTTGATGTCGTCGGGCAAACGATGGAGGTCGTTGCCCTTGCGCTCCTCGGGTCTTTTGGAGATCTGAAACTGGTTCTTGTGCTTCTGGAAAATGTCTTCTAGGAGATCGTCGTCGTCCTCTTCGAAAAAATTCACCACAATGTGCTCCTTCCGTTTCCTCTTGACTGTCTCAGGCTGTGTGCTTGCAGGCTTTGCGGCAGGCTTGTCTAACTTTTTTGCCTGCTTGAGTGCTGTCACTCTCCAGTGCTCGGGTCCACGCCAATTGGTACGCATCTTCTCATCGAAATAAGCCATTAAGTCCTGGTCCAACACTATTCCCGTTGTCACCACATGCGTTGAAGTATTCTGAATGTTGTTTTCGAGGTTCTCCATGTTTTCTTCAATATTGGCAATATTAACGTCGTCGTCATTGGCAATATTCGTGTTCTTATCTTCGAAATCCATATCCATGTCGTAGTCGGGGAAATTCATCGGTTCTTCCTGAGCAAGCGGTGTTGGCTCCTCATTCTCTTCTTCAGTATTAAATCTGCTGTTGACGTCACTCAAAACGGATTTTGCGTTGCCCACATTGTTCAACACAAGCTTCAACTCCGTGATAGATGGGCATATAGACAACGAATCAAAGGCCGATGTGTCAGAGCCCAACATATCACGTAGTTTGGCCATATTCACATATCCAGAGTCCACTTGCATGTCATCTGGCGATTCGTCATCGTCTTCCTTGATGGACTTCGTAGTAGCATCGAATACTACTCGACCAGAGGAGTCAATGTTGAGAGTATTTAACAAGAGACTTTTGGCGCCACCCTCATCGAAGTCCGCCAATGCTTTCTTGAAAAGCGGGTCTATGGCCAATTCCTGGTCTAACTTCTTGATTTTGAGCAGTTCAAACGGAACCAACGTCGACTCGACCACTCTGTTGATTCGACGCTCTTTCTTGCCGGCATTTTCGGCGGCCACTTCATCATCGGCGTCATCGGCGTCATCGTCGCCCTCCTCAAACTCTTTCTGGCCCTTTTTCGTCGCTAATCCGCTCAACAACTTTCCTGTCTCGGAAGCCACAGATTCTACTCGACTCAGATAAATCTTCACACATCCGTCTAACGTGGCGGACGCTCTTTGAAAATTGATGTTATCTCCGTCCTTTATGACGTTCAAGTCGTGAAAATAGTCGATCAAGGCAAACTGCCAGGAGTTTTTCGAGGTGATCTTGTTGTCTGTGGAGAGCTTGATCCACTCTTCAAAGTTGGACATGATGGTCAGTCTGTTTTCATGGAAATGGATGGCGTCTTCACCGAAAGACGTGTTGGCATCGTCCACAAACATATCACCTCTACTGACATGGCGATTTCCCGATGGTTTTCGTATGGTGGATGATGTTGATCTGGAGATCACTCTACCTTTGTTGGAGAGATCATGGAGAGCGGTGGGTCTGTTCTGGGCGTGGGCGCCTCGTTTCTTGGGGAGCACAGACGCCATTCGTGGAGTTTATTGATTGGTGGCCCGTTTGGCTGGTGAATTAACGTTGTGTTTTTAGTTGTAGATGTTTATTATTGTTTCGCGAAGTGAAGGTATACGAAGGGAAAATAGTGGTGAGAAATGTGGAGAAATGAGGTAGAAAAGTAGAGAATTGGATGCGATTTTGCTTTGCTAATCGGTCACATATTTAGCTTTTCTATTAGGTCATATGGGTGAGATCCAAGAAGAGGGTAGGTGAATAATGTGGGATATTTTGGCTCAAGAGTTCATTATTCGTCCAGGCCGACCAACGTATATCGTTCTTTAATTTTGGCACAAGTACTTCATTGCTGTCACCTCATTGTCTGATAATTCTCTATTCTCCATGTTACTTGCCATTCATTCTTCTATCAATACAATGATCTATAGCTCAATCTGTGCTCGTGTCATGTATTTCCTTGCCTCTGACCTATTACCCTTTAACCTTCTAGAACCTCCGTTCTCTCTAATTTGTGCTCAGTACTCTGTATTCGCTTTCACCTACATGCTTGCCAAATCTGGCCCTCAGATTTTCCGTCGTCCCCAAAAGTAATTATCATAACATGGTGTAGCCAATGGCTTTTAGATTGGTACAAGGGGCACCTATAGTAACGTATGAATGCTGCCTTCTCGTCGCTCGCAACAACTACGGTGATATTGGAAACGTCTCCTTGGTCCGTGTTGGACTTCATCAAATATCCTGGTGGGTAACCCACTCCCGAAGAGGATTACCGAGCCATTTCCTTGATTTATTTTTTACTTGTACTTATTTATTCCTATTCAAGTACTCCCTGATTGTGCTAGCTTTCGGTCTAAATAAAGGCAAAGGTGGCCAGGTTGCTATCTATGCCTGTTGCAACACAACATTTATGTGGCCACCTTTGAAGTCAAAACGCTCCATCATAGCAATCCAGAAAATAGCAAAGGAATACTCGGCCAAGCTTCTCACTGTCCCTACATTCTGTTCGCTCCACTGCTCGCTCCACAGCTATCCATCCACGGCCATTACATTTCTATATATCATTCCCTCACTTCCGTCTCTTCTTTCCCTTGTTGGTGATCCGATCAATTTCCTGCTGAGAAATCTTCAACCCATTCCGGGTGGACTTTCCAACACTATGGATGCGGAGTCCTCTATCTCTCACCCTGTTGGCCTGCTTCTTTCCAACACCAAGTCTATCACTGGAGACGGTGGCCCCACGGCCACTATCTAAGTTTCTGAGTTCTCCCCTCTTGACCTTGGAAAGCACAATTCCCGCCTCCCGAGCCTCTCTCTCGTACTCAGCCACTCGCCGTTCCCTAGCAGAAATCATTCCTTTTCTCATGTTCATGGGCATCTTCTCAAGCTTCCTGGGTAAGCCCTTGGTGGAAGAATTAGTGGAAGCCGCTTGTCTGATTCGCTGGTCGAGAATACGACGTCTGGCATTGCCTACTGGAGCTTCGTAGTCGAGGGTCTGGAGCGTCAACTCTGCTCCAGAAAAATCCATGTTGTGTGCTAAGATGTGGGATTCGCTGAGAAGTCTCTGAAGCTTCAAATCGTTCTGCAAGTTGTCTGCATCTTCCCGAGCCGCTTTCATCTGCTGCTTCTTACTGAGCTTTTCGAGCTCTTGGTTTTTCTTCTCGATTTCTCCAAGTGTAGGTGCTCTACCTAGGCGAGCCAACTTTCTATCTTGTTTTGACTGGATGACCGGCGTGTGCGATGTCTCGAGACGAACCACTTGAGGCTCCTCATCAACAGACTCGCTTTCTTCACTTTCACTCGCGCTGGAGCTCTCACTATCGCTTGAATTGTCTGCATCATCTATCTCATCATGCTCATCGCTTTCAATATCGCTTTCTCCACTTTCTTCAGACCCGGAGCTTCGACTATCGTCAACCTTGGACTTATCTTCATATCCCAAAGATTGGAGCGACCCAAATTGCTGCTCGAAATTGCGTCTTTGGATCTCCATATAATCGTCGTCACTCATGATGGTCGTAGTAGTAAAATTTCGCGAGTGCATACTATAGATTGACTAGACACCATCGAGAGATTTTCGGGCTTTTAGAACCTTTCATAGAATCAAAAATAGAAATTTTTAAAAATGACTCGCTTTAGAGGTTGCATTGATATTCACGCCGGCCAGGTCAAACAGATTGTTGGGGGCACTCTCAAATCAGATGACATTCTGGAATCAGATACAACCGAGAACTTTGTCTCCACAAAACCTTCCTCCTACTATGCTGCCCTTTACAAACAAAATGGCATCGAAGGCTGCCATGTGATTAAACTCGGTAGCAATCCAGCCAATGACGAGGCTGCCAAGTTGGCCTGTTTGACTTGGCCCAACCACCTTCAGGTTGGCGGAGGAATCACCGACAAAAACGCCCAATTGTGGTTGGACGACTATAAAGCCTCGCAAGTGATTGTAACTAGTTGGCTTTTCTCTACGGAAAACGGGAAAACGGTGCTTGACTGGACAAAATTGGAGAAATTGTCTACAGCAGTCGGTAAAGAGAGACTAGTCGTTGATTTGAGTTGTCGAGAGGTGAAAAACGACAACGGACAAAAATGGGTTGTTGCGATCAACAAGTGGCAGACTCTCACCGACAGTGAGCTCAGCGCAGAATTTTTGGCCCGGGTGGCCCAATACTGCAGCGAGTTTTTGATTCACGCTGCCGATGTGGAAGGCTTGTGCAAAGGAATCGACGCAAAATTGGTTGAGAAGCTTGGAGAGTGGTGTCCCGATGAGTTTGACGGAAAAATCGTCTATGCTGGAGGTGCAAAGCTGGTGGAAGACTTGGAGCAGGTGAACAAGTTGAGTGGAGGAAAAGTTGACTTGACGTATGGCAGTGCTCTTGACATTTTTGGCGGAACGCTAGTGAAGTTCGAAGATGTGGTGGCATGGAGATAGAATCGTTTTGATTGTGATATCACTAGACATTATTCAATGTATAAGGAAGTAAGGCAATCCACGGGCCCTAGCAAATAAGGCATATGATCATTCTCTGAGTTGTCATAATGTTAACACTTTGTCCATATAATCCAACAAGTATCACTATCGTCCATCCATTTCATCTTCTTTCGCCTCCCCACCGTTTCCATCTACAATCTCTCCAATCTATCGTACATGATATAATACACTCACCACCCGGAATTGCCAAAACCTTCGCCATACGAGTACCCGTTGGGCGAGTTTCCTGCGCCGCCAGGCGACCGTCCGTATGTAGTAAAGCCTCCGGTATTGGCGTCGTTGGCCTCCACGGTATCCTTATTCAACTCCACAGCAATACCAGCTAGCTTCAACTGCAACGTCTCGATTCCGCGGATCACAACTTCCTTGGGAGGCAAGTTGCCCACAGTCTCCACATCCACGTAGAAGTTGGCAGGCTTGGCGTTGTAGTCAAATGGAGCGTCTGGGTCTGGTGCCTCTTCCCATTCGCAATTGGCGGATTTGGGCCACTCAGCCTCAGCATCATCCTCATACCAGTAGTCTGTGTGCTTCAACTTGTTCCAAGGATCGTACTCAAAGCCAATAGCTGAGCAAGGCGACCACTTGGCGTGCTCCTTGGCAATACCTTTCTTAGCGATGCATGTAAGACGAACCTCCTGGTGTTTTCTCAACTTACAGATTAGTGGGCCTCTGTGGGCTGGGTCACGGATGACAGGGTCACCCAATTTGGATCCGTTGTGGAACTTGGCCAAATCCGAGGCATAAACGTTCATGGTGCTGTCGCTGTCACATTTGGCGGTTAACTCCAACTTAACCGAGCAATTGGGACAATATTGGTCACACGTGCAATCTCTGGAGTACGAGAGATTCTCAATACCTTCACTGACCAACGGAATAAGACCCAAACGATGCGAGAGCAACTCGTCGGCAAGAACCGACGTGTTGACGTCGATTTCCACCAAATCGATCGCTAAGGTTGGAACTTCGGCCAACATGGTTCTTCTAAGCGAGTTTGCCACGGACAAGTCGACGCCACGCAAGATAAAGTCAACGTGGTCACGTTCCGTCTGTCTGATGGTGACACGAGGGCCCGAGTCTGCTGTATCGATCTCCATGTTGGTTGATGTTGTTGGTTGTGGAGAATTTTTGGTGATTACATACTGGTGCACGGGTGCAGGGTGGTAGGGTGCCAGGGAAGGCTGACGAATACATAATTTGAATTTGCTGAGTGTGGCAGGAAAACTTTTACGTATTATTTTATTTAGTAGGTTTTGTTGTAATATGTTTCTTTTTTTTTTTTTTAGGCGGTAGTGGTCGGTCACTTCTAAATTTGGTTTCGATTACACCTCTAACTTTGGTTCTGATTATGCGAGCACAGATCACGCAAATGAATACAGAGAGAATCGAAAACTAGAGACAATTTGTAGAAAGAAAAGAGTATTCAGAGTGATTGATTTTTTTAAATTATCATCAACTAGCTGCATCGACGAACACTTTTTATTCGAGTTTCTTTGAACCGGGTCATCATGCAATGTTTCCTCATGCCTTGCGCTAAATTTCATCAGAAGACCCGGTGGGTACGACTACGCTTTCCTCTACAAAAATTTGTCTTTTTTAGCATCCTGTGGTCTCTGTGAAAATTGCTCTGGACTTTTTGCTCTTTTTCCACCTACTCGTCTCAATCAGATTGACCTCACCTTTACAGCTCAATGCGAACATAATACTGGTCCCACATTCATCTGCCTTGAATTACCAAATGCAAGAATTATCCTATTCAACGTCCCCTACTTTTAACTTCCATTGTTAATAGCCATTTCACCTTTTCCTTGTCCACCACAATATGCCCATCTTATCACGAATGCAAATCCGAGTAATCCCCTCGAACTCTTCTGTTTTATGTATATCTCTTCATCTCTGTAAATCTCTTGGTTAATTTCTGTCCATTTTTCTATAAATCTCCAGGCTGTTGCATTTACGTGAATTTTCTCTACAGTTTCTGTAAATCTCCAAATTGTTGCATTTACGTCTTACTGTACATCTATACTTCTTTAGTAGTGCACCATTTCTCAATGCGAACACCTTCAACCACCACCATGAAGACTTCAGCAATCACCATTCCAGATTTACGATTTGAGCAATCGTTTCTCAAGTCGCTCGATAATTACGCCGCCCAGAACCAATTCAAAAAGTCCTCAATCACCAATTCTGAGCTAGACCTTTTGGACATTGATGGAGTGGAATCCACAAATGATGACCAACTAAACCTTGCGCCCATTGTCCCCATTACGCCAGGAATTGTCACTTATGCCATCATCAAGGACCAAATATTTATGCCGCTCTTGCAGGGATTTCTTTGGAGCGGTGTTTTGCTTTGTATCAGGCCATTTTTAGGTTTGGTTATTGCGAATGGCCAACGATGGGGAACGTGGGTTGCCAATGCAGTTGGGATCTTGCCACGCCGAGTGAGGTGAATAAGACGAGATGAGTGACTGATAAAGATTGTAATAAGTGGTTGACAAAGATCGATAAGATTGAAACGAGTCGTTGATAAAGATCGATACAACAAGGAAGAGAACAGGGTATCGTGAGACAAGTTGAACACAATGGGCCAATCGCCATAATCAGAGACTGTGGATGTCAGTTCAAATAATCAAGGACCATTTGTATTTTCGGTGTATCGGCTGATGGACATGACTGGCTGTTGGATCGGTGGCAGTGGATTATTGGGATTTCGGAGAGAAGAATTTCCCTCACAAAGTTGACTGGCGTATGTGACAACTGAAGTGGTGATGGGCTGAGGTAGGTTTGTGAAGAACTAAAATGGGCTTTGGCATGAGCAAGCATCAGACCAAGGTATAATTCAATCAGTTTCCTAAATAATATGGATGTCCGATCAGTGCGCAGAGCATAGACATATGTCAGTGATCGTGGACCACAGGTTCCAGTTGAATTACAAAATTCATGGTAAGAAGAGAAAAAGAGAACCCACTCGAGTTTTTAAATGCAAACAGCTGAAAAATAATCAACCAGAAAAAAATAGAGTGTTGGTGTAGGATCATTTCTCTCTATTGTGCCACGAAACTCGCTCAATGCGGGAATGGCTGCGAACAACAATCCAATGTCGTAACCTCACAGGACATTCCAGAGGAACCATTCAGCGAAAAAGACTTCAAAAATTCCTTTTCTGGACCCTCTCATCGTCTGCCACTACCACCGGCGCCAATATTTCTCCATAATTGCCCATAGTTCTCCTCCAATACTTCTCCATAACTTTTCTCTCCAGCATACCAGTTTTCAGCCTCTTCCCCAAATTCCTGTCTTCCGTACCTTCTCTCACATTCGCTTACTCCTGCAGAACCCGAGCTTGCTAGCTAGTTGATAGTCCCCAAGAACGCAAATAAGAAGCAAAGTGACCCTTCTGGAAACACCTTAGACCTCCAATTTTTAGGACCTTCCTCCACTTTCAGAAAACCTCCTTCACTGCCTCATTGTTCCCACCCTTTACCTAGACTCCAACTGACGTGCACTCACCAAAACGCTCCCCTAGAGACGACTGATTCCACACCACAATAAACCTCCAAGTCCGCCCAATTGTCGCCCGAAAACACCCCTTTCAGGCCCAATTTTACCGACACGTACTCCCGCTATGTTCAGACGCAAAACCCGAAATTCAACCGCCTACACTGGCGTCGGCTATGCCTCGCCAGCAGCAAAGCAACCAAACACAAATGCTATGGCAGCTGCCCTCTCAATTGGAGACAACTTGAGAGAATCTAATCCCGACAAATACGGGCGCCCCCAGAGCGGCTCGCTTCGAAACTCCCAGGGGCCCACCCGCTCGCATGGCTCTCTTTTGAAGAGAAGCTCCAGTATGTCTGGTTCCCACATAAGAGCAACCAGCACACCAAAAACATCAAGAGCGTCGTCCAATGTCGGTGTTAACTACCAGGGGCAGCCCCGCGCACCCCACGCACGCTCCTCGTCACTTCTTTCTGGCACCTCCGGCCATCAAATCTCTTATAATGTGGACGACAGCTTCACAGACTCTACATTCGAGCAGATGGGCCAAGAGGCCGACGCCCACTACAGCAACCGTGCCAAGTTGAGCGACTTGAAGCTCAACCACACGCCCGCACCACCTCCTGTGAAAATGGTGAAAAAATACGTTCCTACTCCAAATGGTATCCAGGTGATCGAAGTGCCGGAGGCAACCTTGAAAAAAGAGATCGCACGTTCCAACTCTATGAGATCTGGCTTGTCGCTCGGCAAACAAACTCTGCGGTCTATCCCGCGACTGCCTTCCTTGAGTGGAGCCCAGCAATTGTCGATAAACAGACCTAGCCAGCGTTCACGTACTCAGAGACAGTCATCGATCTTGAACACTCCAAAGATCGTTGAAAATGTAGAGTTGGAGAAGCTGTGGGCGTCCGAGGCCGCGGTAGCCGAGCAAAGGGCTGAGCACGAGCTGCTCAAACGCCAGATTGCCGAGGAGGAACGTTTGGCTAAGGAGTTGGAGGCGCAGCGTTTGGAGTTTGAGAGATTGAAGGAGTTGCGTTTGAAAAACGAACAAAGAATGCGTGAACTCAGGGAATTAGAGGACGAGGAGGAGATCCGTTCACGCACCATTAGTCCTGTCTCAGAGCTGATCCCGACTACACTCTCGGATGGTAACGAGAAGATTCCTCCAGTGGTGGGGGCATTCCAGACTGAAAGCCACCCGAAAGCTGCTGAAGAAGACGAAGAGGAAGTTCCAATTGAGCCTTTGCCTTTTGTGGTAGATGAGCTTGAGAAGAAGGAAATTGAAAAGGAAGTTGCTGATGGGACCGTGGCAAGAGAACCTGAGCATGACGTCCCAATCTCACACCCTACTCCTGTTGCCGCCGATGAGCTTGAAAAGAAGAGGCTAGAGGACGCTGCAGATGCGCCTACGAGTGAATACTCTCTTGAGGTTCCCAGCTTTGTATCCTCTTCTCGAAAGCTCCCTGAAGAAACGCATGGGAATGATAAGGAGGATTTTGGTATTGAGGAAGTGCCAACCCATGAGTTTGACACACCGACCCTCGCCAAGCAATTGCGGCCAGTCTTTGATCCTATTGAGGTACAGCATATCGACTCTCCTTCTCCTTCTCCGAGATTTGACCCAGTGCCTGAAATCATCGAAAATCAGCTAACGGGAATATTGACTCCACCAGCGTTGAACTTGGCTGCGGCTTCAATCAAGTCTGGCGGCAGTCTGGATTCAAAGAGCAGTAGACCGATCAAGTCTGCTTTGAAGATCCCCAAGGCTGCTTACCTGTCGAAGAACGCTCAATCCGAAAGCCCCGCCCACCAGGCATATCTTTCATTGACTACTGCTGAAAACACTCGCTTGAACTCCAAGCTCTCGTCAACTCAATTAAGTGATGCCAATGGCCTTGTTCCTCCTGAGAGACCTTCGCCTCCAAAGTCACCAGTTACACCACTGAAAAGGATGTCGCAAACATTGAGAAAGGCTCCAAGTAATACCACTTCCAATGCTAGTGCCATGTCAGGTCGCTCTTTAAGACCCAGGTCTCAATCAGACGTCTCCCAAACACCTCGTGCTAATGGCGGAGGTATGAGCTCAAGAATGTTCAAGTCGCAACCGCAGCCAATTCCTCCACATCCAGCATTGCAACCTAATTATCAGTCGCCGTCGAAGTTGAAGGCTGCAGAACTATATGCCAAAGCAAATAGCAGGCCGAAATCGCAATTCCAGCCACCAGTGAAGAGACAATCTTCGTTCACAAAGCATCACGATGCTAGCAAGGGGGAGAATGCACCTCCTGGCCATATGCCACAGCAAACTACTCATAGAACCACCTTGAGATCAGAAAGGCCACAATCACACGTGCCGCCAGCATACGCCGGTCAGGCTGCAGCGGCTTCTTCTACTGCTCCAACTGCTGCTCCAGCACGGACTTCAAACGCTGGCGGATTCAAGGGTTTTAAATCGCGTTATGCAGACTCTGATGACGAAGATTCCTCATATCCAGTTTATGCTGCCGCTAACACCGCATTATCCTCTCGCTTTAACGATTCGTATGAGGACTTGCGTGGCGCAGGTGGAAACGCTCCTTCCAAAACCGCTAGTCGTGAAGAGGTGATGCACACTCCAATCATATCACTTCGCAACAAGGACAAAAATGAAACGCCAAAAGAAGAAAAGCCGAAGAAGAAAAAATTCTTGAGGAAGCTCTTTGGCAAAAGCTAATCTGACCTAACTTTTCTACTTACCTGATTAGAACTAAATTTATTAAGAACTCCAAAACGAATATTTGCGTAGCCTAAGTCTCAAACTCAATAAGATTGGTGTGGTGAGCAGACTTGGCGTTATTGGAGGCTTGTCTTTCGGCCCTGTGAAAGTTCTCTATTTGTTTCGTGTCGGCGTGATGGTTGTTCACGGGATCCACAAGCGCTTGCGCCTCTGCTCCGAATAACAAGTCCTTGTCATTTTCGTCGATATCAATCACACCAAAATCATCATCTCTTTCTTCCTCATCTTCTTGAGTTTTAGCACTCTTGCCTGATTTGACTGATGAGTTATCCCCATGTGGCACCGGGTGGGCAGCAGAATCCATACGGCGACGAACCTTCTTAGCAACTTCCCGTCCATCTGCAAGAAGGCCATCGAACATATCACGCAAGTTTCTCATAGCTTCTGCCTTGTTGTCCAAATGCTTGTCGATATGAATAGATTGTCGTAAGGTATTGTCGAAGAACAATTCGTAAGTTTCATCAGCAAGAACGACCATTCGAAATGTTGGTAAGTTGACCACCACTGGCGTCTTGGGGTTTAATGCTGCATTATGAGAGATGCTATTATCGATGGCAAGTTCTTTAAGCAACGGCTCTTCTTCCACTGGCTGCGCGTACTCAAAAGCTCGTTGAATGAAGGTGCTTGCAGCAGATAAATATCTTTCGAGCTGCATATTCTCGATTTTCTTCTTGTCAATATCAATGGATGATGGAATAGGAATTGCTTCGCCCTCAGATTTGCTCTTCTCCTGCTGCTGCGCATAGATTTTGTCTGCAATGGCATTCTCAATAGCCCCTTCAGTAAGCGAATCCAAAAGTAAACCTTCTTTCCAGGGGTATGTGATATACAACAAATCCTCAGAAATGGTCAAGATTCCTTCTCTGTCCACGTTGTCGTCCACACTATAGAGAGAGAAGAAATTGGAAATGGAAGTCAACAAGTCTGGCTCGACCATCTTGTTCAATCCCACAACAAGCTGTGCGAGAGATAACTCTCCCAGATTGTCTTCATTCCATTGCTCAAAAAGCCTCGTCAAAAATTTCTTTTGCTTCTCAGCAATATCATCGCTAGGTTGCTCCTCTACCCAGTCACATATCTGAGTCATAAAAGTGGTGAATGCCTGGAAATCCATGAACAGGGAGCCCCCACCAACAGCAATCTGAGATTGGACAATTGAATAGAAACGATCATAGAGAAGCGATAGGTCATCTTGAGAGAAATTGGAAGTTCTTGGCAAATTGCGCAACTCTGTTCTCTTTACAAACGTCGAGACGTTCTGAAAGATGCTGTCTCTATGCTTGGTGCGATGTTTCTCGATTGTATCATCCCCAATGACAGAAAATTCTTTGAAGGCAGTAACAAGTAACTCCTGGAATTTCGTAACTTGTGCAAACTTTGGATTGCTGGACGATGGGTGAGCACTCTGGTCCAAAGTGTGAAAGTAAGTTTTCAAAATGGAAATGAAGGTGCCGTCATCTTCTGCTTGTAACAATTCTTCGCCATTCAACTTCAAAACAGCTAAGGCAACCTGGAATAGCGTCTTGGGGCCCTGCAAGAAGAAAACATCCAAGATTCTGAATGCAAACACTAAAGGCATAGATGTCAAGTAGAGTGACAAAAACCATGGCAAGGAGATCACAGAGAGCTGAATATCGTGCTTATTTATATGAGACCAGAGAATAGGCATTGTTTGTGCAACCAAAGACTCAAACACACGTTGGTCAAGTAAAGTACCGTACATGGTCCTGGAGTAATATCCTGGAACGATTCTGTCACAGATTACATTCAAGCACCAGTAGGCCTGTTCTTCCGACATGTAAATGAGCAAAGCGGCTACCACAATATTCATAGCTTGGCAGTAGCCGATTTCTGGGTTTTTCCACGAGTAGGCTGTGAGCACTCTTCTGAGTCTTTCAATGCCCTCGGGGTGTTGGTAGGCGGCATATTCGGGGAGGGATCGGTTCAAATCCTTCGAGATCTCATCAATTGCTAATGAAGTTTTATTCTCGTTCGCATGCAACAAACCCGTGTATTCGCCTGGGTTATCGATTCTCGAATACATGGAACCACAGCACAATTCCCAGATCTCGCCTCGAAGCCTGTTGGGTAAACCGACACGGACCAACTTGTAGAACATGGGGGTCTTGATAAGCGAGAGATTTCGACCATCTATGCGGAATAAGTCGAACCACAACTTCATCTTGGACCGGTCTCTGGATTCCTTCGGATTTCCCGGGAACTTAAACAAGATACCCAACCCGCCCGGCGGGATCTCGGAAATCTTCTCTGTCGAAACCTTGTTCTTTGCTAAAAGGTACTCAGAGTAGCATGACTGAATGAAGGGAGCCAAGTTCTTGACACTGGTCAAGTTGTTCTTGAGAGCCAATTTTAGCAGCGACGAAAACCGCTCGCTATCAGAGCGAAGCCCGACCAAGTAGAGCCTAATGTAGATCTTCGAATGGGTTGTGAGTGCTAATGCAAATCCATACAGACTGGTGGGGAGACGCTCCACTTTCTTGACAGTCGAGAGATGTAAGGTGAACAGACAATTGCGGCGGTCGAAAACATCACCAAAGACCAAAAAGTGCTGGGTCAAAAAGATGCGGCCTTGTGGATAATTAGCGTTCTTGTAGGCGTCTTTCCCTGCCTCAGAGCTGAAGCTGACTTCCACGGCCAGTTCCTCCAAGATGGTTTCCCCATCTGGAAGATTGTGCTCGTGGCAGAAAAGTTCATTTTTGGAGAGACCAGAAGAAGATGAGCGGTCGAGAACCAGCGACAACGTAGACACCGCCCGCTCACGCAAGCTTTCGAAAAATGCCATGTAATTGGGTGTGGAAGCTAGTTGAAGGCTCAGAAACGGTTACCTTAGGGAAAGCTGCGAAGGTACGGGTGTAGGAGGGACCAGTATGATGGGATACGGTGGAATCTTGACCGACGTCATGTAATTTATCTTAGTGAAATATCCGTTAAATTTGCTCATATCTGATGTAGGATCTTTGCGTTATCTCGTAAATGTATTCACAATACTGTTGACTTTCAACTCTCTCTGTCTTTATAAAATTGAGGGACTTTGTAATAGCTTATAGTGTGTGCTCGAGCCAAGTAAACGTAGATGATTCCTACAAAGTTAGCGAAAAGGGAACCATTCAAATAGTAGCCAAGGCTCACCTAAAACGATTCATAGGTGGTTCTAGCACTGAGTCAAAAGAACATTGAAGAACAAAAACACTGATTATTAAGCAGTCTATTACAGACATACTACATCTATAAATAGTGTACCTCTTGGATCAGTCAGTGATGTACCATAGAGAAGGTTATACTCAATTAGACAGGCCTTTAACAGAATAACAATCAGTCGAGATTTATTTATTTATTTTTTAATCTGAATAAATGATCCGAGTGATTATCTTCTGCAATGTTGCAAAACTGTCTTTGATCATTATATTGAATGAGCTCTCGGGACTGCATATTGGTCCACACACTTCAACATACCGGGAAGTCAGGAGAGCTTATTCACAGTAATTGTGGTACTTGATTTGAAATTCGTAAATTTCTCTTTTCCTTTTTGTCCAAATTAAGTCCCTTTTTTTGGGGATTTCGGGTGGGTGTTCTGGATAGCAGAAGCCTCAAACTCCGACTAAAGTGGCTGCGAAATGCGAATATACCAATGTGAGATATGGTTCTTGAACTCGCAACCAAGGCTAAAATCGATACTTGACTTCTTCGAAATTTATTCAAGTGATACATCGTTTGTTATTTCTTTCAATGTTTCCTCATCAACAGTCTCTTAAGTCTGATTCACCAGGACCACTCATTCATCCGCCAGACCCCCTTCTGATACAGTATCCAATACTTCGTTCAAGTCGACCAATTGTGGGTGCATAGATATCTTCTTTTGACTGCGGCTAGGTCTTCTGTTAGGAATCGGCATTTTGGGAGTGTCTGCTCCAAACTGTAACGACACCCGCCTATCGTCCCTTGACCGGCCATCCTCTTGCAAATCGCTCAATGTCATATACAGAGAGTAATCAGAAATTTGCTTCAATGGGGATGAAGCAGCCTTTCTGTGTCTCTGCTTGAATTTATTTCCGATGATCTTTCCTGAATGGCTCAACACGACCTTTATAATATCCTTCTTTACCTGGTTCGCCAAGTCTTCTCCTGTCCACGTTTTGTTTTTATAATGAAGGTTTGGCAACGTCACCTCGAGCTTGTGCACATCAATGATGTTCAAGTGCTTGGGTGCCTTAAAACTGATCGAAAGCTTCATTTTCTTGACCTTCATGTCGCCAATGACCATATACTTATTTGATCTGTTCATAATTAGAGCCAAATCGTCAATGTTCAGCTCCAGCCGCTTGCGTTTTCTCTTTTTGGTAGAATGGGAGCCGTTCTTCAGATCACGCAGTCTCTTCAGATCACCCAGCTGTTTCAGCTCACGCGCGTCGGAGAAGGAAGTACCGTAACTGACCGTAGACGAGTCTCCAGAGGAATTATCAAACACCTCGTCGCCTTTGGAGGTGCTTGCTGTGCTAGAGGTGGCTGAAGAAGCCGAACTTGGACTATGAAGCCTCCGGCTCCTGGAAATCAACTTCCTGAACGGATTTGATGACACTTCCGGAGGTTTCAGGCTGTCCATACTCGTATTATCAGGGATGTCTGACTCTTCAGACAGAGGAGACGCATCACCTTTACCATGCAGATTGTCATCCTTGGGGAATAGGTAGGAAAACAATTTCGTTGCAGTTTCGTAGTCGAGCTGAATATTAATGGGCTGAATCGTAAGTTCTGAGTTTGTCATCACACGAATTCCGCCAACAGGATTAAGCATATTCCACGTCATCCTAATCATTGGTTCAGCTTTGTTGCACATTCCGGCGTCCTTCTTGTGCTCAAGAATCTCAAGATATGGACGCAAGAGTTCCGGGTACACGGCTTTAGGTCTTAAATTAAATCCCTGAATCATCGACACTTCCACATTGCTGGAGATAGAACCATCGTAATGATCGGTTCGCGTCAATTTCGAAGTTGCCAATGCCAAGTCGATAAGCGGTTCTCTGTTGTCTTCAAGGAAATGCCAAATTACTTGGTCTGCTTGAATATGCCAATTGCGTGTGTACCTCTGAGCACTAGAGGCTTTAGAGCCTAATGCTTTGAGTCCCTTGATGATTAAATCTAGATCAAGCTTCATCTTCTCGAGTTCAGTCTCCACTCGGAGACGCTCCCGCTGTTCCTGATCGGACAACAACAACTTCCTTTCGTCCATTTTGAGAAGAATGTTTCTGCAGATACGAATACTAAACTGAAGTTGTTGCACCTTCTCCGAAATGCCGACGTAATCCGAAATATCCGTGACAGCCAAGATTTGGTCGAGCCTTTGTTGGAACGCATCTCGAGCGGTTTTGGAATGCACCAACAAATCAGTCACCACGAAATACATGGCCGAGTATTGTGAAGACGTAGCGGTAAAAACAAGCTTCGCCAAGTTCACCACAAGCTCGCTGGACCTCCGGTCAGCATTTTCCGCGGATAACGTATTGGGTCTCTTGAGTGACAATGCCATACTTGTTCTTTCCACAATCAAATCTTCTTCAAGCCACGAACTGTCGTCGCAAACCTCCAAATCCACCCATGGTGGCCAAGTCTTCTTGGGTCCTGCAACACCATATGGATTGTCGGAGTGGTCTGGGAATTTATTTTTGTTGAAAGCAAAGAAGTGAGAGTCTTCGAATAAAACGCCGTAACGTGTCTCAAAGAGTGACGTTTCCTCAGCACCTTCACTAATAATATCATTAGTACCTGCGAGGTTGACACAGAGAATTCTCATTTCAACATGCCGAGAAGTTTCAAGAATGCAAGACGTCACATCAGCATCACTCATCATCTGCACTTGCGGTCTAATCAATTTGATTAGGTATTTAAACTCAATTTCTTGATTATCAGCTTCAACGTTCTCGAGATATTCGTCAAAGCCATCGATGACATTTTCACCACTGTTGAAGTATTTGGAAATTTCCTCCTCCAGCAGAGTAGTTGTGGATTTGCGATCTAAATTGTCATCGGTATCTTGAAGAGCATTTTTCAATAAGCTCTCCACGAGATCCACAGCCTTCCTTGTCATCGCAAATCTGCTCGTCTTACTATCTCCAACAAACAGGAGATATTCAATGAACATATCTCTGATTTTGTTGTTCCACTTCAATTGCAAGTTGTGGATCAAAAATCTGTTGTGGTAATCTGAAACTGAAGTGTTTGCGCTCGTCACTTCACGGGCATCTTCCAAGTACTTGAAATTTGAATACACTGAATGCTGTGTCGAATCCACTAGGTTAATAGAAGACAGGGAAACGCTATCAGAATGAGTGCCATTTGCACCTTTACCACGAGTTACGTTCGGAGATATCGAGTTAGGATCAAGCAAACTTTGAGGTCTCGATATACCCTTGACATTTTCATAGATTGCATTGAGCTTCTCCATTCTCTCTTCGCTCTGAATAATATTGTTCTTGATCCGCTTGTAATCATTGTTGAAAACAGAATCGTTAATCTCTTCGAGTTGACGAAGAGTATTTATGTTGTCTTGCAACTCTTGGCGAACGACCGCAGACCTCTGTTCCAAAAGATATGCTTGCACTTCTTCCGGGGATTGTGCACCAATCAAACATTCGTGTGACTTTTCATTGCCAAATGGGTAAGCTCCTTCTGGGTTTTCCAAAGTGAACTCTCTGAAGTAAGTAAATTTCGGCGTGAAAAAGAATGGGAGGACTTTCACAGTGGGGTCAGCAGACAAAACTTGCTTCTCCTCCAACTCCACGAAATCATCAGGGTCTAACCACAGGAAATCGCCTCCTGTTATGGACATATTTCTTATCCAGTCAGTATTTCCTCCGGCGCTCGAGTCTGATGCTTGATGTGAAGAGTTATCAACTGGTCCTTCAAAGTCACCAGCATAACGCGACAAGAGTTGAGCCCTCAAAGATAGATCTGGGAACGAAGCATGAACGATTCGAAGATCTGCATCTGTGACATCGATTTCTCCCAAATTTAACTTCAATTTCCTCACCTTCTTGTCGATTCCCAATTTTTCATTGACGTATCTTACCACTTCTTTGCGTTGATGAAGATCTATGACACATCTACCAAACTTTCCCTTCAATCCAGTGGCGATCACATTCTGACCGTGGATCAGAGTAGCAGGAGCAAGAAAAATATGAGAGATTGTGAGAGGCTCAAGCTCCAATTGGTACTTGAAGGTGAACAAATGTGGTCCCATATTTACCAGTGAGTTCTTCTTCACCTCTCTGGTGAACAACGGGCCCTCTCTGATAGGTAACGAGACTATCTCCGAAATCGTATCCCACCATGCAAAGAAATACTGGAAGGTTAAAGGCGTCAAGTAAGCGGCATTATGAGAATTACCATTACTTGAGGTGGACTTGACAGATATGGCCATGTGAACGTAATCCGACCGGTAGTCCTCATAAGAATCAGGATGCCATTCATAGAAAGGACTGGTAACCCGCACATCATAATGAGGTTTGAAGTGGTCCGTGCGCCTCTGGTTGCTGCTGAGTTCGGTGGTTTCACGATCGACATTCTGCTCAAATAGGAAGCCTAGCTTCCACTGGACCTTTTCATCTGACGAGAGTTTCATCACACGTTTCAGAAATTTTCTGCTCTCAGACTCGGTATCATGAACAAAATCGTGGATATCAGTGTAGTGCAAGCTCCAGGATTGTTGTTCTGCAGTGGAGTAATTAGGAATACCCAATATGAAATCATCACTCTCAAGTATAATGATTTCTGACAGCTTGCCAGTTTCATTAATTTTCAACGAAACATTGTCCTTCCAGCAGAAAACGAATCCCGAATTCTCGCCAATAAGTTTGTAAGGAGAATTCGAACTTTTCATGTGGTAGCAGAGTTCATTCTCGATATTGAATATGATTTTCCCATGAGCAATTAGAGCAATCTTGTCCCACCAGCCCAAAGGACTATCGTCAATTTCAGGCTTAGTAAAGTTGTCAAAAGATGACATTATACTGGAAATTGCAGGCAGGTAAGATTTGCTCCAGCTGATTACACTAGACCTGTCAGTTTTGATGTCACAAGTGAGATCAAACATGAATTTGATCGGCGTCAATGTTCTGATGACATGGGTAGAGTAGAAACTGTCATGATTCGCTGGATCCACGATGGCTGGAGAAAATGGAACAAAAATATGTCTCATTTCTTCTTTCATGTGAACCAATTTCTCATTGATGACAATGTTACCACGGAAATCCATCACTGGAACATCATCTCTGCTGTTAGAGGGGAAGGACAAAAGTGGCAAAGCATAGTCCCTAATGCAAAAATACACAAAGGAGCTTCGCAAATGAATGAAAAGCGGAATGAGAATGGAGTAGTCAAGTTTTGGTTGACCCTTTCCGTGCTCGTACAAGAACTGATCAAGATCGGGGATTTTCGGGTCATCCACAATGAGGTCCAAATCTTTGAAGAAACCACAAAACTGCTTGACTCCTGGCGGAAAGTCTTGGATTTCGAATTTTTGTTTCATGAGCGAATTGATCTCATCATCTCCCCAAAGGTTTCGCGATCTCTTGTCCCAGTTTCTGTTCTTAGAGTTCTTGAACTTTCTGAACTTGTGTATCCAAGAGGTAGCAAAGTCCTTTTGAAGAGCCTCTTTGGCGTCGGAAATAATGGTATTGGCTTTTTCTTCAGTCATGATTGATCCCTCGTCTTCTGAGTTCCATCCATCAATACCTTCATCACTTGCAGCTGATTTGTCGCGAGACTTGCCAGAAGAGTGATCTCCATTAGATTTATGCGTCTCAGACTCTGTCGGAGGTTTCGTGTGCTTAGAACCATTTTTCTTCATCAGCAGCATGAACGTGTCATGGATGTTGGGACCAAGTTCGGAGAATTTCAACTTGCTGGTATGCTTTTTCTCCTCTTGAGATCTGAGGAATCTTTTGGAAGCAACAGATTTCTTCGTTAATGATTCTTTCACCTCCTTACGAATCTGTTCCTCCTTTACTTCAAAATGAGCTTCTTTCCGAATCCTTTCGATTTGTTCAACAAGTCCAAGTTCAAAGATCATTCCCAACTCAGCTTCAAAAGGATCGTTCTCCAAAGTAATTCCAAAAGTCTTTGCTTTCCATCTGACCCGTGGCATTTTGACGGCAGGCATAATTGTTTGAGGAATAGACGAAAAGTCGTCGTTATCTTCCGAAAGATGCTGGAAATTTTGCTTCACCTGTTTGATGGCTTTGACAAATGTGATCACATTATCAATAACCATATAAACCAAAAACTTGAAGGGAATATTAAAATGAACGCTGGTTGAGTTCAAAGTAAATGTCTTGGTGGAAAGGTTGCTCAAATCCACAAAGATATCAGAAATAGATACTAGTCTCGTCCAAAGCTTTGTTGTGGGATGAACAACAAAGAGCCGACAATACTTCATTTGACACAGTGGTTTTGCAAGAACATTTTCAAGAACCAACAGGTCGGCCTCAACTAAAATATCCACATTATGGACGACTCTAGCAACCAACGCAACGGAGTCAACTTGAACATCAAGATTAAATTGCTTGTTTGATGCTTGGAGTTTACGAACCTGTTCCGTTGAATACTGTTGTTGAACTTTAGGAGAAATCATCTTGACTAAAGTTCGAGCATACAACACACACCAAACCAAGAATATGTCAACACGTCCATCCACTTCAGGTATGTGCAACTTCAACTTATCTCTCAGACCTACTGGGTTCTCGATGAGAATACTGTTGAGGAGAATAGCCCTCTTCACTCTCTGAGGATCATCTTCAGGGGTGTCAACAAGGTACTCTTCTTGAGAGTCCAAAGTGGAGACATCATCAAAGTCAAATTCTCCGACCCTATTTGTGGCAACTTCATCGAAATCCTCAATGTACTCAGTCGCTAAGTCACTCATTGTGTTTACTTGAGCTTGGGCAACGGTGACTCTAAAGGTTTCCTCCTTCTTCTTGTAATCAACCACTATCTCACTCAGCGTGAATCCGGTTCCTCTTTTGATACTTCCCAAATCAATGTCGCTGTCCAGTGTCTTTTCATAAATGATGTGGGAAGGAAGAGCGTCACTGCAGATGATGATCAACAGGAATAAGGACGTTTGAAACCTAACCGAGCGAATGATGGGCGGAAGGAGGCTAAAGATATCAATAAATGTCGCTTCAATTGTTGACTCGTCAACGGTTTCCGGAATGGAGCTAGACGTTTCGATTTTCATGCTAGCGCATGCCTTGTTGTAGTGTTCAATACGAGCTTCTTGAATTCTTCGGATCACATGGAAAATCATCGAATTGATCGAGCGTATCCTGAGACGCTTGGACATTATCTTCAATGCTATGCTATTGGAATCAACACAGTAACCCACTATGGTATTGAAATTGGATGCTAAGATCTCATTGTCACCAACGTCAATGTGAATGTTTTTCATCTTGAGGTAACTCTTTATAGTTAGAGGTTTAGATGCGCCCATACACTTTTTCTCAATGAGTCTGCCGAGGTTCTTGGTGGAAGTCTTCAATGAAATCACAGCGATTCCCGCAGTTGTGACAACGTTATCCAAGGAGTCTCTGTGGAACTCAGATTTGTCAATTTCTGGTGTTAGCAACGTAGCCTTAGACTCAATAATCATAGCCTTGGCCGATACCATACGGAACCTCCTGAGGAAATTCGTAATCTGTATCAATTTCTCATTGGTGATTCGAGGTTCCTTCCTGGCAGCCTCTGGGGAAGAGTTTCTTGGAGCGAAAGATCCGAAAAGAAAAGCGAATTGGTCAAAGTATATGTTAAATGACGGATTGGAGACGTTCAAGTTCACAGAAATGTCAATGAAATATTGATCGTCCCCATCATTGTATGCTCGGTACATATCGGTGATATTAGTTTCAAACAAGTAGGTTAGAGACGGTATCTCAACCGATTTCAGACCCAAATGCAAGATCTTCCCTGCTGTGAGGTAAGACGATACTTTTCCAACCACTTGCTGTTTGAACGAAGTATCCTTCGTAATATCCACAGCGAAACTTGACCACTCAATTCTTGTCTCCTTGTAGTCAACGACACTTTGCTCAAGTTTGATCTGAACGGAGCTAAGTAGATTAAAAATTGCGAGAAATGTTCGCAAGGAAGGCAACCGGATATCTTTTTGTTGCGTCTCTTTCTCTTTCTTTTCCCTGCTGGAGCTATTGAGAATATGGGGAATTCGTGGGATGTAGAGCTCTCCAACAGCGAACGAAAATCCCAACTCGGTAACTTGAGCCAAAAGCTGGTCCTTATAATCTCGAGGACACGAAAACAGCATTGCATACGACAAGCCCACTTCCAAGTTGTGGAGAACTTTTACCTGGTGAGATACGGCACCTGGCGAGTGGTCGATGACGTAACCATCAATAGCAGATACGGTAAATCTGTGGGATTCCAACTCAAGAGAGTGCAAAGTTTCAAGACGGAAGTAGTCGATGTGGAAAGAAATGTCCTTGTGCAATTCATGGTGAAAGTAGGAGAGATGGTGGCAATGAAGGGCCAATTCGTTGACCCATTTGCGATTAAATAGTAAGGTGTACACTTTTTGGGGGACTGGGAATGACAAATCCGTTGGCACTTCATGGTAAGCCTCAGGTGAAGCTTCTTTCGTCTTCTCTTTCCCACTGTCCAAAGACGTCACCTCCACATTGACAAACACCACATTGATCATACGGAAAGGAGAATTCGACGACCAGGACGTTATGCTCACCTTCAAGAACACCCTGTTGATGGATATCTTCGTCGAATCGAAAGTGATGGTGACTTTATTCAAGGCAAGCCAACCTATCGATCTTACCGAGATGTGGGGAATTGAATTGATAGCCAACAAAAGTAGCAAATAGCAGGCAATCAACACACACACTATAGTGGTGGCAATTGACATAGAAGGCAACGTAACAATCATTTTTCGATGGTGATGGCTAAGGATGAAATTGTGATATGGAAGCAACTATTGGGACTGATTGGTATACGGGACTGTGTGTAAGGAAAGTGATCAGTAAGTGGAATCGAGAAATCGTCAATCTGAAGATAAGCGGATATAGTAATAACAAGAGATGGGACTGAAATTTGAAAGTTTAGTGGTGTGTCGAATCAGAGCCGGTTCTGTTCGGATACAATTAGAGTTCTGGTTATGCGCACTGTTGGCTGGGGAACAATCAGTGGAACGGCCGGTCGTATCTAGCGCGGAGATTCGAAGAAGCGAAAGGCCGGAGTTCCGCCGCCGAATAGGGGAAAGTATATGAATTGGGGAGGGCCGAATGCCATGACGGAACGGTACGATAGCTTTCTGGAATAGCCAAGTCTTAGTTCGTAAATATAACGTCGCACGTGACAGACTAGCGATGTTGAGAAGTGTGTACCGTAAGTGGTTACAAACACTCGGAACTAAATCTATACATCTTGAGTCTGTCTCTCATGTTGCAGACTATGTTGTTTGCAGCTTCTCTTTTTATATGCTCTATGCATACATTCGTTTATATTGTTGTTATATAAAAAGGAGGTTTTTTGCCTTGTTCTTAAGAACAACTAACTATTAGGTTTAGTCTTAGCTCTTTATTACTTTTCAGCTAATACAACTTTGCCTGCTGGTAAGTCTGTACACTAGGACTAATCCTCGCGTATCTTGACCAAGCGAGGGTGTTCCAAAGTAGAGAAGTATGAAATTTAACTTCAGTTTTCGGTGGCGATGTCACACTTGACAATAGGAGGAGAAAAGGCTAGCAATTTCTTCGGGTATACTGCATTTTGAAGGCTTTTTTTTTTGGACTCTGGATTACGATCTGAGGTTCTGGAGCTGACAAAGTGGTCTGCTGCGTAGTACAGAGCGAGGCCGATCGCATTTAAAATTGTAGAATCTAGAAAATATGAGAGTTGGACTATCTAATAATTTGCTGTGAGGAATTTAGAACTCGGAGGTGGCGGAGCATTGTAATGGAAATGAGGAGGGTTCCAATGGAGATGAGAAGGAGTGGAGGGTGGCAGAGAGTTGGCGACAATGGAGGGCCATGGGTATGAACCGTTATAATAGGTGGAGAGGCAGGACGGTAGCGAAGTGTTGCGGTGAGAGATAAAGGGGTATTGGTATTTCCGAGAGAGGTCCATTTATTTCCATTTCGATTCTCATTTATTTTGCGTCATTTACCTAGGCGTCATTTATCTATTGTTCCACGCCATTTTGCCTATCTTGGATGAATCTTGCGGAAGTACTTCGCACCCAATTCAACTTGGCAAATCAAAGCTTTTGATAAATCTCACAGTAAAAAGATAAAACAGAAAAGTAACTGACTTCAACGATGATCCCCATTTTTTTCTCCTGTGGGTGTGGACCCCTTATTAATCTTGGGTGGCCAGGAATTAGTGCCCTGACACATTCCGGCGGGCTCAAACAGTACTATGATCTGAAGATTATGACATGTGACTACAAACCTTTTACAAGATCTTGAATGATTTTTTTTCTAATAGTGGCAAGAGGTTAATTGTCCTCTATCATTCTCGCCCTCTTGGTTGATGATCGCCCTTTTACCTGTAAGCTGTAAATTACATTGATATGCCTTGAACCCCACCAATACAACTACGACCAGCTTGGAAGCTTTATTGTGACTGCGTTGGCCCTGTCATCCATATTCAAATATTTTACGCAACATATGCTCTCAGAACAGATTCCATGATTCTGTAAATGAGACTAAACATTATGTCGTTTGTTGATGTCAAATCAGACACCCGCAACATCACAACAAAAGATTCATGAGAAAACATCCCAATGAAATGAAATAGGCTAAGCATTGCACTTTGACGCAGATTCTCTGAGTTTGTTATATCAGTTAGTGATGATAATATTTCGGTGCGCACAAAGCGAGTTGAGTAGGGTAAACGATCACAGTAAATAGAATTGAAGGCATTCAACATGATAGCCCCAAAATGAAAAGTGGATTGTGGACTTAATGCAACATCAAAACAGAAAAAGGAAACATCTCATTAATCGAAAAACAGTAGTTCTGATCATTGCTCAATCTCTATCTTCCTTTTGCTCTCGTCCAACGACTTTAGTCTACTCATCCAACACGCACAAGCTTCTCCATCATAAAACTACTCGCAAAATACAAAATTTGGTTATTCTCTCAATCATAAATTTCTATCCTATCTTGCCCAGTTCCCCATTTTTCCATTTCCACCTATTGTCGTGCGCACACCACCCTCTCGCCACTACTCCACACACACCTCCAACTACAGCTTAGAATCACCACCATGGAAGAACTTGGAATCCAGACCCCCGTGGTGCCTGCATTGGCACTTCCAAAGGCCAAGGATTGGCCAGCACAAGAGGAGCAATTAGACATCTACTTGAAGTTGAAGAAATTGCAGAAGGAATTGGATCTCTTGATGTTACAAGAAGACTACATCAAAGACGAACAGCGCCACTTGAAGAGAGAGTTGGTGCGTGCACAGGAGGAGGTCAAACGGATCAGATCCGTTCCGTTGGTCATTGGCCAGTTTTTGGAGCCCATCGACGAGAATACCGGTATTGTGTCGAGCACCACCGGCTCCAACTACGTGGTACGTATTTTGTCGACGTTAGACAGAGAGTTATTGAAGCCATCGTCGTCGGTTGCATTGCACCGCCACTCCAATGCATTGGTGGACATTTTGCCGCCCGAAGCCGACTCGCTGATTGCCATTGTCGGCGACAATCAAAAACCTGATGTCACCTACGCCGACGTGGGTGGTTTGGACATGCAAAAACAAGAAATCAGAGAGGCCGTCGAGTTGCCCTTGACGCAAGGTGACTTGTACTCGCAGATCGGTATCGACCCCCCTCGTGGTGTGTTGCTCTATGGTCCTCCCGGTACAGGAAAGACCATGTTGGTGAAGGCCGTAGCCAACTCGACCACGGCGTCGTTTATCCGTATCAATGGTTCAGAGTTTGTGCAGAAATACTTGGGTGAAGGCCCTAGAATGGTCAGAGACGTGTTTAGGTTGGCCAGAGAGAACTCGCCTTCTATCATTTTCATCGACGAGATCGACGCTATCGCCACCAAGAGATTCGACGCACAAACCGGTGCTGATCGTGAAGTCCAGAGAATCTTGTTGGAATTGCTCAATCAGATGGACGGTTTCGACCAGACTTCGAATGTCAAGGTGATTATGGCCACTAACAGAGCTGACACCTTGGACCCTGCATTGTTGAGACCAGGAAGACTAGACAGAAAGATTGAGTTCCCTTCCCTTAAGGATAGAAGAGAGCGTCGGTTGATTTTCTCCACGGTGGCATCCAAGATGGCTTTGGCACCAGAGGTGGACTTGGACTCGTTGATTGTGCGGAACGACCCGTTGTCTGGAGCCGTCATTGCTGCCATCATGCAAGAAGCTGGGTTGCGTGCCGTCAGAAAGAACAGATACATGATTTTGCAGAGCGATTTGGACGAGGCTTACGCTGCACAGGTGAAGACAGGTACTGAGCACGACAAGTTCGACTTCTACAAGTGATGAGACTCGGGAGAAATGACTTGATCATGTCCATTTGGTGTATATTAATTAGAGAAGCTCGAAGATACCAAGTCCCGGCTGTAGACTGCGGGGATGTGAAAAATCGAGGTGGTCCATATCCAAGTGGTAGTGGTATTCCCAAACACAGTGGTGAGGAAGGTGAATATGTTGTTTGAACGATACCACGGGTGTAATCAAGTAAGTTTTCGTTGCCGTGGATTTTACCAGCTCGATTACCTTAAGCAACTGAGCTATGTCTAGACCCATTGTGTCAAATAGAAGGTTAGATTTGGAGGTATCGATGTTGAAATCCACATTATCATCATTGAGGGTGATGAACTGGGTTGAATTTTGAGTATCGCCCAACATCCAGGTCGGAGGCGAGTAAGTTCTCCACCAAATTTGAGCAATTGCTTCAGTTGCCGGCTGTTGGCTATTTTTCTGTTGGATCTCATTCTGCTCGTAAAGTGATTCATGAAGGTACGTCATTGCTGGGACTACTCCGCCTTGATGGAATACTCCTATGAGGACTCCGAGGGCTATGTTGAATAAGAACCATAGGTTGAGAACAACGCTAGCGAGTGCTTTAGTTTTCAATTGGAATTTCCTGGTGTTGTCTTCCTTTCCTTCGCTATCCTTAGGTTTTTGGTTAAATACCTCCATGTCGAAACAACAACAAAGCAATGGAATTACGGGAATCAAGAACCTCACCTCCTGATGGGGGACGAGCGAAAGGAAGAAAATCCCACTGATGGCAGACACGAACGGAGTTGTTCTCCAGTATCTGTTCTTAAACCCATAAAAGAGATAAGCAAGGCCCGGACCCAATAATTGAGGCAAGTTGACTAAAATATGAGTGCAGTAGGGGTGTATTCCGTGCTGTGCAAGATTGTCGAGTTTGGTATTGTAGACCAAGTTGTTGAGAGGAGTAACAATGTACTGGTCCCAATTGTAAGAGTGCAAAATGGACCAAAGGGAAGCATGTGTGAAAAGAGCAGTATCCACCAAGATCAAAAGTGCAGAAACAGCCAAGAATGGCAATGCAGTGAACAAGACCAACAGTTTCCACTTCCACCAGCATTGAAGGTAGAAGTAGGCTGGAAAAACGAAAAAGGCAGGAAAAGTGACTCTATTGAACACTCCCACAGCAGAGACAACTCCGATTCCAGCAGCCAAGCCCGCCACCTCCCGAAATCTATACTGGTTCTCGGAAATGCCTGAGAGAAATCTCAACTCATTCACCATATAGACTGAGAGCACCACCAACACCGTTTCCAAGGCATTGGAAAAGGTGTGACTCTGGTACACAAGCGAAACGTATGAGGTCAGAGCGAAGAATATCGACTTGATGCGCTCTTGTTTCGTAGGAAGCATTCGATGGAGACACCAATCAGTGACTAGCCATGAGATGATCATGATTTCTAGTCTAGCCAAGTACAACGTCTGCAATGGCAGAAGATCCAAAACGGAAGTTAGATAAATCACGGGGTAGTACAATAACATCAACACGGCGTAGCTTCGAGCAGGGGCGTCGGAGGAGAATTCCCATGGTGGATTTGTGGAGAAGCCGAGAAGAGTACCTAGAGGTTCAAACGACTGGAAGTGCTCATCTGGATGGATGTAGGAGTCTGATAGGGCAAGCACAAACCTCACGCCTATCGTGGCGAAGTACACGAACCGCCAATTGGGGGTGGCCATGGATTAGGTGGGGATGTAGTTGAAATTATGGACTGTAGGTGCAGTCAGAGATGGAGGGAGATGAAGAACTGAGAAGAGGTATGTACTGAAAAATTGAAAAATTGATGGGTTCACATTGCTGAAGTCTATACGGAAGCTGATGTTAGTTTTGTAGTCTTTGGTCAGTCTAAGTTGAATTTGTGAGTCTTGTTACGGATTGGTTACATACTTCTTGGAGCTCAAGTCACTAACCATCTGAGTGATTCGCATAGCACGTACAAAGAGTTTTGTCGGGCTTTTCTTGAACATTACTTCTAGTTTGAAATTGTAAATCATATTCAATAATTTCTAATCCTCTCTGACGTACAAATTTGTGTCAATGTTCTATTATGCTACTCAAACACATCGCGATGGTCCACTGCCGTCTCCACATCACTCAACCCATCGTCCTCCTCCACAATTTGCTCGTCTTCACTTTCTTCATAGTCATCCACAACATCCAGTCCGTCCATATCAATGTCATCGTCACTTCCCACCAACCCAGCCTCAATGGCATCGTCTACTTCCTCCACATACTCAACGTCGGTGTCGGCATCGTCGTAGTCGTTCTGGGTGCCTGAGCCAGCCAAGATCTCTTTCTTCAATGCATTTTGCAGGTGCAACATGTTGAGACGCCCTTGCAATTCCAACAATCTGGGCAAGGTGGTCGCCTTCTTGGACAAAATGGCATGCAAGCTCGACAACTGGTTCTTCATGTTAGGCATTGACGACAACACTCCTCCATGGATGATGATAATCCACTTGAGCCAATAGTTCAACTGGTCGAATCTCAGCTGTTGTCTGGTGATTCTTTCTGTAAGACGGTCCAACAACACCACAGCCAAAGACGAATTGAGTCTCGAGATGGTGTTCTGAACAACTGCAGGGTCTCTGTTGGTTAACACCGTCTCCAACAACGTATGGTCGTTGTTTCTTAACGCCTGCGAGAGGACCACCGTCAATGTGCCAGCGGTGTGCTTGCTGAGCTTTTTGGCTCCGCTCTGCTTCTTGTTGGAATCTCCTCCCAACTTCTCCAATTTCTCTGCGAGCGACTCATCTTCTTCCTCTTCGTCCTCTAAGTCGTCCTGGAAAGCATTGCCCTCGGTGATCACGGTGTGGTTTTCGTCGTAGAGTCTTGCCCCAGCGACATCGTGTCCTCTCTGAGTATTCGAGGAAGTGGGAACAAATTCTTTCGATTCAGTGATCACCTGAGAGCCGGAGAAAGCAAATCCTTCCTGTGTGAGCCAAGGCAAGGCATCGAAACGGGCCATGGCTCCATTTTCGGTCCAAGTAACGTGAAGCACGCTGGTGGTGGCCACAACCGCATTTATGTACAAATATTCGTCTTCGGGCGTTCTAATCTCGTCTGCTGGACGACTGAACTTGAGGGTAGCATCGCTGTGCTTGGACCTCATAGATAACTGCTTCCGTTTCTTCTTCAGCGGGGTCGAATTGGTTTGCGGGTCAAAATTCAAGGGATCTTTGAATATCTCAAGCGTTCCATTCTCCACAATGGCTGCAACGACAGAATTGGCATCTTGGACCCCAAATGTGATCTGCTTGATAGAAGACTGTGCGACAAGCACCGCCAAGGTGGTGTTTTTCGAGATCGAATAGATGTTAGCAAATCTATCGCCCTCGGCGGCTGTGATAAACAAGTCGTTGTTGCTTGGAACGGCAATCAAACTGATGATTGGCTGCACATGGGCTGGAAACGTCTTGACAATGGTCTTGGCGAAGATATCCACCAAATAGACGTTGTGGGTACCGACAAGAAGATGGGTTTCATTCTCGTACATGACCGTTGCAAGCTTAGAGATGTGTTCGGTGCCGTCGAGCATGTCCGAAAGGGCAAATTTCTGCACCAAGTTGTAGTTCTGTAAGTCCCACTCATAGATATTACCATTGATGTCTGCAGACCATCCGGTGTGGGAAAGATGGCAGAAGTGAAAGTCTGTGATCTCCAAGTTGACCGGGCTCTCGAGCTCGGCCACTATGCTGTTATCGGAAGGCGAATAGATGAGGATAGTGCCATTAGTTTGGCACAATGCGATTTGTTCGGAGGAAATCCACTCTAGCGTGGCCAACTTGGCGCCTTTGCTCAAGGTGAAGGTCACGTTAAGCAGATCTTGTGTCAATACAAGTGCTTGAATCTTCACTTGGTGGGTGTCTAGCGCCTGGACCGCCAGAGCCAAGTAGGTGGAGGTGGGGTCGAATTTGGAACAGATTGTGGGGCCCGACATTAGCGACGAAATATTTCTTTTTTTTGGAAAACAGGAATGGTATGTAATTACGAGGCCGGAATTAAATTATGCAATTGTTACGGGCTGACCGCAACTTCTAGTTTGAATGGGATGTCCGATATTGTGTTCTCGATATGCGATGAGACTTTTTTTCAAGGTGATGGCATCGGCTGGTGTACGGGTGTGTGTTGGGTCTACTCTGAATCGACAAATGGGGAGATCAGAGGAGCTAGAGAAAAGGCAACAATATGGCATTTCAGTAAATTACATGCATTGCAGATGGAATGGCAATAATATGGCTTTGCATGTTCATGATTTAGTGATCGGAATGAAAAGCCAGATGATAGTACAAGGATTCTTTATCTGCTAGGACATTCATTATTCTCGAAGTCCATCCTTGAAGAGTAGCAATAAGGGTTAAGATTAGCGGTATTAGGAGTGATTGAATGTAATGTTATCACAAAACCCAGCACATTCCCAAAGGCATCCACCTTAGGTGAATGTCTAATCCACTTATGGTGCGCGCACGACCACCTCGGACTATTAGGTGTCGCAGCAGCTACTGATCACAGCACAATACCAACATGCCAATCTGTGGAGGCAGCACCAAGATCAGTATGTAGTCTTTAATTGATGGAAATCGCCGAAAATTCTGCAACGTTTCATTCGCGTTCGCCACTCCCAATGCAACGTTCCACTACTCCGACTGCCATGAGTGTTATCGGCGGCCTGACCAGAGTCCACCATCTACCGCCCAACACAAACACAATCCACAACCTGATCGCTTGTCCCGTACCCCATGCGTCCCTACTAACATCTTAGTCCAGCGAAAGATCGTGATTCTTGGCGACGGTGCCTGTGGTAAAACCTCGCTACTCAATGTGTTTACGCGGGGTTATTTCCCCCAAGTCTACGAGCCCACGGTGTTTGAGAACTACGTGCACGATATATTCATTGACGGTCAGTCGGTCCAGTTGTCCTTGTGGGACACTGCCGGTCAGGAAGAATTTGACCGCTTGAGAGCGTTGTCCTACTCCGATACACACTGTATCATGTTGTGTTTCTCCATTGATACGCCTGACTCTTTGGAGAATGTCCAGCTGAAATGGGTAGGGGAGATCGCCGACCACTGCGAGGGCGTCAAGCTTGTTTTGGTGGCATTGAAGTGTGATTTGCGTAACGACGAAGATGACCTTCTGGCTGCGCCTGCCCGCGAGGACGAGTCCTTCAACCCTTACGGCGGCTCGGGCCCGTACTCGCAGCAGAAGCGCTTGATCTCGTACGAGGAAGGTTTGGCTGTGGCCAAGAAGGTGGGCGCTTTGCGGTACTTGGAATGTTCGGCCAAGAAGAACCGAGGCGTCAACGAGGCGTTTTCGGAGGCTGCTCGCTGTGCGCTCAATGCCAAACCCAAGGGGGCCAACGACAACGAGCCCGAGAAAAAGGGCTGCGTGGTGATGTAGTCCCGTCCTTTCATTCTGCATTAATAGCTATGTACATTTATCAATATCGGTTCTATCATTCTTTGAACGGATGGCTGAGGAGTCGTGGCCGCTCGCTCCAGATGTCCTCAGACAGCCCAGCAAGCTTCTTCTCAAAGAGCCGCTTTTTGTAGAACTCCTGGACCTTTTTGCGGCGCTCCAATTCCCTGGGATTTTGGGCGACGTTGTTCACATCAATTTCGGATTCGCTGATTGATCCATTCCACATAGCGAACCAGAACTTTTCTCGTTGCGCCGAACATGTGGTGTACATGCCGTATCTATAATAATTTTTGACCTGGCCACCGAGTGCAAAGCACAGAAGAAGGTCGTCAAATGCAGAAAGTACTGAAAGATCGGTGGGAAACGACAGAATGGCGTTTTCCTTGACTGTTTCAAGCGCCTCGTGGCGTCTAGCAGAGATATCCGCGTCCTTCTCAGAGAATAGCTCTTGAAGCTGCAGGAGCTCTTCGTTTAGCTCGTATTCTGCCTCTTTGATACCCATGACCTGTGATGTTGGTGGTTAGATTCTGGAATTCGATGAAGGTTGCATGTGAGATGGATCACGTGCCTGCTGATCGAGTGCAGTTGGTCTGATAGTTAGATGGAAATAGAAGGAATACGATTGGCTTCTTTAATTTGACTCATATTTGTGGCTGTTTTTATGTTTTTGATTCTTTTAATGGTTTGTATACGATTTCCTTCACAATTTCTGAAGAAAGTATCGTCGCATCAATAACATTGTAGCAAATCAGTCCACTGCTGACAAAACTATAGATTACAAATTAACCACAATTGAAGAAGAAATATATTGAAGGCACACAATCAAAAAAAAAAACAACGAAAGAAAATCCAAATCAATTATTCAAAAGCTCAAAATTCATTTCAACCAATCACCAAAGTCATGGCTGCGAAGATCACTGGAAGAACACTCACTACCTCACCAACTCCAGCGTAGGCTGGTGGAATCCGAAAATTCACAAAAGCTCCTGCTGCAGCCAAAATGGCCACCAAGTTGTAAACAAAGGCCCACACAAAGTTGAACGAAATGATGCGGAAAGACCGGCGAGAAATGCCAAGTAGCTTGTTAATGCCTTCCAAACCTCCACAAAGCACCACATCGGCAGTAGCCAGAGTGATGTCAGAAGAACTTCCAATATTGACTCCAACTGATGCCTGGGCGACTGCTACTGCATCATTTGTGCCATCTCCACAGAAAAGCACATTTTTGCCATTTTGCATGAGTTCTAGCACATATTCCAGCTTCTGCTTTGGGGAAAACTGGTAACGGACATTTTCAAACGGAATCTCAACGCTATTTGCCACTGCTGTAACTGCATTGGCGGTATCTCCACTCACAATATGGCAGGTTATGTTCTTGCTTCCCAATTGTTCAATCACACCATTAGCCTCCTCACGAAGAGGTGCTTTCATACAAAAACTTGCAACCAAGACATCGTCAATAGTTGCACACACTATCGAATGGTTTTGCTTAAGAAGGCTCAATACCTGAGGACTTTCGCTCACGTTCAACCAAAACATATTACCCACCATGATCGTCTTCCCTTCCCATAAACCTCTGATACCCGAGCCTGGAACAGATTCGATGTTTGTCGGAATTGCCAACTGATCACGATCATTGAAATTCTCCAAATATTTCTTGATAGCAACAGACGTTGGATGATCGTTATCTTTCGTCAAGACATCGACCAAATTTTTGATGATTCCAGTGGAATAATCGCATGGGTAGAACTCAGCATTTTCAACGACCAAAGCACTGCTTGTCAATGTCCCTGTCTTATCAAAAACGATGTCAGTGATCTTGCATCCACGCTCCAAAACAGAAGAGCTTGTGATCAAAACTCCTTTCCGGGCTGCTACTCCTCCAGCTACAACCAACACCATGGGAACAGCTAAGCCCAAGGCACACGGACACGAAATCGCCATCACCGCTATACCGTAAGTAATAGCTGAGCTGAAAGCTGCCCCTCCTCCTTTGTTCTTGACCCTCAAGTTAATTATGATCCATATCACCAAGACCAAAAGCGATATGAAAATCACTACGGGTATAAAATATCCTGCAATGGTGTCAGCCAAATCTTGCGCTTTAGGCTTCTCAGCTAAGGCATTCTCAACCAATTCAACAATATCAGCAATGCTATTGTCTCCAGGCAATCGACTTACTTTCACTTTCAATGAAGATGGACCATTTAAACTTCCGGCAATGACGACATCATTGACACTCTTCCGGATTGCGGTAGATTCTCCTGTAACAATGGACTCATCCACTGTGCTTTCGCCTTCAACAACCAGACCGTCCGTTACTATCTTACCATGTGGCTTAACAAGGAAAATATCATCATACTGCAAGAGTCTGGAGTCTATCTCAGAAGCAGTTTCATTTTCCACAAGGATGGCAGAATTAGTTTGCAAAGTATTCACGGAGATGGCAGAAACAGCCTTCAATTTGGCTGCTGTGGCTAACAATCTGCCGAAGAGAACAAGAGTAATAAGCAAGGTACTGGTTTCGAAAAATTCTTCCTGCTCAAGCTCGTGACCAGCATGGGTCAATCCGAACGCAACAACCGAGTAAACGTATGCTGCGGTAATACTAATAACCACCAACATATCCATTTCAACAGCACGGCTGTAAATTAAACTTTTCAAAGCTCTGACATAAAACTCGGGAACAGCAACTGCCTGGACACAAGTAGCCAAAACTAGCTGGGTAATTGAGGAGGCAGAATAGGGAACATCAACATCCGACCATGCTAGAACTAGGACAGGGATAGTGAGAATAGCACTCACAATTGTTTTCCACAATAAAGAATAAAGCTGCCTCTTTTCAGACTTATGAGCGTTCAGAACATCATCGGCTAGTGTGATACCTGGTGCACCTTTCAAGATGTCTCTGGCACCGATTGACGAAGGATCATAAGTGATTTTGTAGGTTTGTTTGCCTACTTTCTCGATTATCTCCACTAGATCTTCTACCTTCCCGAAGTCGTCACGATCAGAACGTACTACCAAAGACTGGTGGTTCCGCTTGATATGACTAAAGGCAAAACCAGTCTCCTTAACCAAGCGAGTCGTTGTAGCCGCGATATCACAAACGTCTGGATCATAATCGAATTCAACTGTCGAAGTAACAAAGATCGCTTTCACCGAAGATATCCCTTCTATACCTTTGAGTGAATTGATGACTTTCTTAGCGCATCCGGTACAAGTCATTCCAGAAACTTTGAAAAGGGCGTGGTGGCTGATCAGCCCAGCTTCCAAGTCCTTGACATTTCTCTTTCTCAAGAGACTCCCGGATGATTGGGACTGGACTTTCAACTTCTCCTTTCTATTGTCAAATAAGAGCCTTGACGTTTTCCAACCTGCTACAGAGGAACTAGACGAAAAGCAGTCGGAATAATCCCGTTCTGATTCACTAGATCGTCTAGTTTTGGTCTTGCAGCAAGGAGCTAGACAGGACGTAGAACGCCTAGAAGATCTCAGAAGCGCAAGAGGTTTCCGAACCAGACTAGCTTCATGGTCCAGGCATGATCTCACATTCACATGGTAGTTATGAAACCGACATCTGGCCCTTGTACCAGAATCCATAAGTAAAGACTTTTCGTAGAACTTGGCAAGTCTGTCCATGACTTCAAGACAGATGCATTGGCCCAATTTCACGATTGCGAGATATTCCAGCATTGCGTTTTCAAGGTGACTGTCGCAGGGCTCCTTTCGTTCGACCTTGACGTTCTCCTTAGCCTTGAAGTCCATGGCACTCCAAGAATTCGAATTATTCCTCAAGCTAGCACATCCAGATGACCGCAAGCATGAAGCCAGTCTCTGGATCTTCTCGGGTTCCCACTGCTGCACTTCTCCGCAGCTGGTGCCGGCAGAACTATTGTCGGTGTCTTGGCAACAGTCGTCGCCAGAGCTACCTGAATCTTCTGGGGCACTATTGGAAGTATCCTTCTGGCCATCCATACCTTTACATTCAATACTCTTGTTGACCTCACAGCAGTCATTACCGCAGGCTGATTGCTTGGCAGATTCATTGTCACATTCATCTTGCGAATCCTGACATACTTCACCTACATTGTCTTGACAGCCAATGTCAGAACAATGGTCGCAATCGTCGCAATAGTCAGAAGGTTCTGGACCGTCACAACACTCATCTTGACATTCCTCTTGACGTTCCTCCTGACAGTCGTAGTTGCACTCATCCCTGATAAGAGCCTTACATTCATTCTCTTGGGAACTCGCATCGGACACCTGGAACATCCTCAAAATCATCCGATCATTGAAGCTTATTTCACAATTTTCTTTCCCATTTGAAACCAATGAATCTGCAGATCCCTGGTGGGAAAGCTGGCATCGGAGCCTGGCCAATTCTCGTATACAATTCGCTATCGCATTAGTAACTTCTAGTAGAAATAGAATCAAAATAAGCAGTTCATACAGTCACACGAACCTCGGCCATTCTTGCATTTCTCCAGACATTCTAACACCAGGCGGCGTAGAGAGATTCTGGGATCGGACATGAGAAATGTTTCCTGTGGATTGCACAGAAAAGGGGAGTTCGGAAGAGGACGGCCTTTGAAGAACAGGGAAGTCTTGGCAAAAGCTCACTTTTTTTTTTAATATCAATGGTATTTCTTGATTCGTAAAAAAAAATGGTATTTCGATTTCTACTGAAGAGCGAGAGTTTTGAGTGGTTGTCTCATGTCATGCGAAGTGCCTAATTGATTATTTCGCAAGGGTGTGTTTTCGCAGCCGATTGATCACCTCTAGTAGATCCACATATGCACCAATTAGCTATATCCAGGTCAGCTACTAGTTTGAGTAATTCGTAAGATTCGCCACAAATATGTCTTCTTGATCGAAATCGTGGCCATAGAACTCCGTTACAAGTCTGTTCTGTAACAGATTCGGAGAAAACCAAGTTTTATTCCTTTTTATGATGGTTCCCACACATGTACAAAAAGAATCGCGGTCGACACTTCCTAGGTCTGATGGATGTTGTCCATTTTGCACGATCTGTGGTTTCTTTCGTTTAAGAGTACTTTCCAGAGCAAAAGCACATTGTTTGTTAATGATATAAAAAAGTAATCTATAAGATCTTTGTGTATCATCATCATACCTTTATGCTTCCTCTTCATTCATATTGTACTAGTTGTAAATCGTCTAGTCTGTGGTTTTGAAGACATGTTTAGCGTTCTATGTTGTTTCTCCCGTATTGTCAGCTATTTGGAATATTCTCGGTCTCCCAAACTCTGTACTCCTTCTATAACCCGAGACCTCGCTGCTCAATTCTGCTAAACCCGCTACTTCTGGCATGTCGTCTTCTCCAGTCAATACGGCTCTTTTACGCCATCCAGTCCTTGGTTCTAAACTGTAGATTACGAGTCCGTCACAAATGCATTCCATACGTAATTCTAATAGCTAATGAGGTTCAAAACCGTGGCTCCAAAATTAATTGGCCCCTGGGCGCCTCCGAATGCCCTTCCTTCGTCGAGTACACACGGTTGCCTCTCACTAATGTCTCCACCACAAGACCCTGGAACGTCATTCCATCGTAGGCAGTCAACTTATTTTTGAAAAACACCTGGTCATTATTCACCACGTATGAACTCTCAGGGTCAAACACAAGCAAGTCTGCGTCATACCCCACGGCAATCTTTCCCTTTCTATGCGACAACCCTACCTGCTTGGCGGTATTCCACGAACACCATCTGCTAATTTCCTGGATGCGAACTGGTGGATTCAACTTTTGGCCCTCGGTGAACAAGATGGGCAACCCAAATCCCACGGACGAGATGCCTCCCCATGCCGAGAAGAAATCACCCTTTTCCAAGCCCTTCAAGTCCGGAGTGCACGGCGAGTGGTCCGAAACCACGGTAGTGATGATGCCGCTTCTCAATGCTCTCCACAAGAGTTTCCTGTTGGCATCAGTACGAATTGGAGGACAGCACTTGAAGTGAGTGCTGCAGTTGGAGATTTTCTCTGCTGTGAGCGATAAGTAATGGAAGCACGTTTCGGCGGTGACAGGCAACCCTCTTGCTTTGGCAGCACGGATCAATGGGACGGCTTCGTGCGTTGCCAAATGGACAATGTGCAATGGCACCTTCGGGTTGAGCATCAGGCAGTTGATGATCTCGGCAATGGCGGTGGTCTCGAAGTTGTCTGGTCTCGAAGCGAGAAACGATGCATAGAAGGTGGGGTCCACATCAGCCAATGCCAGGTCTTCAGCCTGGGCCATTTTCAACGGATCGTTCATATTCTCCTTGAACATTTTGGTGTCGAAATCGAGCGGTTTGGCTAACGGAGACGTCAGTGCATCGACGGTGTCGTGGTTGGGGTTGGCCAAACGGGCGAATTTACCGAACTGAGGCTCGGACGCTTGCAAATAGGGAGATTTAGCCAATGCCCGAGCCTGTTCATCGGTCAACAACTTGTGGTTGATGGAACCGGCGTGGTTGTGAGGCAAAGTGCAGTTCTCATGGTCCTCTTCCGGCCCTCTATGCTTGTTCAAGAGTCTCACCACAGGTGCGGGAGCTCTGTTGATGAACGATGCAGACATTCCCAAGTCCAAGGTCTCGATGTCTGCACCTATGGCGGGGATGTCGTCAACCGAGTCGTCGTGATTCTCGAAAGTGTCTCCGTCGGCGGAAAAGTCGTCATCTTCGTCGCTGAAGGCCCCGTCCAACGAGAAATGTGCGTGTCTTTCGTTGGGAACCAACTTGGGGGTCTTATCGCCGATTTCCTCCACCAACACCGGAGGCTCGTGCAGGTGATGGGGCTGCATCTCGGCGTGGAACATCAACACCGTCTGCTCTCCGGTGACCTTCTTCATGGCCCGGTGGATGTACTTTGGCGAGATGGCAGGAAACTCGTCTACACCAGAGTCGATCATAAAGCCCTTAAATCCTCGGACTCCCATGCGGATCAATGGGATCAACGAGCTCAAGTTGTCTGGCACCATGCCTCCCCAAAACCCGACATCCACCCAGGTTTTCCCTTTCGCAGCGTTGATCTTCAAGTTGAAATTTCCCACTGTCGTGGTTGGCGGAATCGCATTTAACGGCATATCAATGACGGTGGTGACACCTCCGGCGGCGGCAGCCTGCGTTCCCGTAGCGAATCCTTCCCATTCGGTACGCCCAGGTTCGTTTAAGTGGACGTGAGCATCGACAATGCCAGGCATAATCACCAAGGGACTGACCACGCGGTAATCCGCGGGATCTACGTTGTACTCTGATAAGAGCGGATCGTTCACTTTCAAAATGCGGTTGGAGATCTGGAGAATCTTACCGGTCTCAACTGAGAAGATCACGGTGGCCGGACCCACTATTTCGTCGATAAGAACATGGGTCGAGGCTAGAGCACGAGACATGACGGGGTGACCGATATGGGAAAATAAAATAGAAACACGCGAGATAGGCTTGGTCTCGCTTTTGACTGATGAAAAGAATTCTGGAAAAAAGGCGGCCAAATTCTCCAAGGATTCTACTTTCCGATGGTAGTGGTTACGAGCGTCGTCCCGATAAGAGATCGCAGTCGTTTAGAGAGACTGGAATGGAGAATGCCGTACAAGAAAGACGGCACAGCAAAAAAAAAGAACAAATGAGCTCTGTGGAAAAAGATGCGATCGTAGATGACAACTTTTTTCAATGAAGTTGGCCGACTGGTGGAAGAATAGGCCATTCCGCTTTTACTCTCGGTACGTGCAAAACTTTTCGGCGATATCCGGTCCCGGAGCTCATATCTGCGATGTTCCTTCTTGGGCTCATATCCACGAATAAAGAGTTCCTGGTATGTTGACATTAATTATCCACATGGGTACCGGAGGATCTACAATTTACTGAAAATGGAAGCGGCGGGCTTTTGGAGAAAATAGGAAACTTTCTGGTAGAAACTGCTTTTCATTCCCGGAATACAAAATGAGAATCCGAAGTGCTATACGTATCTAGCACCGATTGTTGATTCCCTTCTGAATGTCCTAATACGTCACAATTTGCTTACCGTCCTTGCTGTTGGCTACCGCAGCCTTGTACACCTCAGCCAAGTCTCCCTCGAACTTGCTCTCAACCGATGGAGCATCATGGAGCTTTCCCTCTTCGTACCACTCCACAATCTGATCCATGGTCTTTCTTTTCAACGAAGGATCGTTCTTCAACAAAGCAGTGACCCAGAATCCGGCGCTGGTCACGTTCTTGAAGATGTGCAACGACGTAGGAATAATCACTGGCTGGTACGACATGCCTCCGTATGAGAGCAACAATCCGTTGTTGCCCAACTTTCTGGCCACGGCAGTAGACGACTTACCTCCCACGCAATTGAACCCAAGCTTGATTTCTCCGCCGGTCTCTTTGACCCATTTCTTCACCTCACCATTGAATTCACGCGAGTTGGCCTGCTCCTCAGTGATCACCTGGGTGGCTCCGTCGGTCTCCTTCAAGCTTGCAATGACCTCGTCCAAGTTGGGTCTGTCTCTGATCACCGAAAGCGAGTTGAACCCCAAAATCCTCAGGATCTGCGACACATACTTACCCACCGCAGAGTTTCCTCCGTTCTGGATGACCCAGTCCTTTCCTGGGGTCAACTTGACGTAGTGAGTAAGCAACAAGTAGGCCGTCAATGGGTTGACAGAAAGGGTGGCGCCCTGGCTGACTGTGAGACCGTGGGGCTTGCCATTTGCTTTTGATTGTGCCGCGTTCGGAATCTTCAACATTTCAGAGACATCACACAATGCGTGGGTTCTCCAAGTTCCAAAGTTGACGTTGGTTGGCACGGCCCAGTCGCCTGGCTGGATATCCTTGACGGCCGAGCCGACTTTCAAAACTTCAAAGAGGCCCTCGTTACCTGCCACAGCCAGAGGCTTTTCTGTGCCCAAGGCGGTGGTTTTCTCGGGCTGGCTCGGGTATACGCCCTGTATCTGGTTGATATCGGAGGGATTGATCGGCGAACCCAAGGTTTTGACGACGATTTCATTGGCAGACAAGTTGTTCTCGTCAATTTCGTAGGAGTGAGTAGACAAGACATCTTTTGGTTCTCCGTGGTCGGAGAAGACGACAGCGTGAGCAGTAAGCATTCTTTGAGAGACTTTCGAAACAACACCACTAATTGACTTTGAAAGGGTCAATTTAGAGGAAGAAAGCATGATGGTGGGGGAAATGGAATGAATTTATCTAGACGGCTTGACTGGAAGCAAGTGTGCAGTCTTGGACTTAGGATGGGAAGGTTTGGGGCTGGATTCTAGCCAAAAATAAAAAATAGAGTTTAAAGAAGAAAGGAAAATCAAGAAAGGAAATCAAAACACTATCGATGGATAAGACTGGTTTGTGATTTCTTATTGTGGTTGCTGATTGAGTAAGTAATTCTCAGTGTGGGGGATCTGGAGGACTCGGTGCGAAGCAGATTGCGAATGGTAGCAGATTGCGAATTGATGATTGCGAAATGGTTTAGGGTCCGTGGATAATGATTGCGAAGTGGAAATTGATGGTGGTGTTATATCGAATGTATACAGTGAAGGTAGTATGGAAGCGGAGCAAGAAAGAAGATTTCCGTGGTATCCGAGACTCGAGATAGCAAACGTGGCTATGGGGGGCCAGTGAACAGCAACCAATAGATAGACCTGGTGGAACGATCAGAAGCAATTGAAGGCGAATATCGGGTCCATCATTGGGTCCATCATCGAGTCGTTCCACGAAGTCGTTCCACGAAGTCGTTCCATGGAATCGTTCCGATTTCATGTATCAGGTCTCTCTTTGCTTTTCCAGGTCTATCACTCTCTATTCGTCGTCTCTCGAGCTATCCACCTTCCTAACCCAACTCATCCGAAAATCTAACCTCCCTACATGTCTAGTCTTTCTTCTTCTGCTGCGAAAGTTTGAATCTGGTGTTCTGAATCGTCCCCAATACAAAAAACACAATGGTGAAAAACAGAACCCAGAGCTGTGGCGGAAGGAACTTCTGAGCGATAACTAGGGAAAACAACGACGTGACAGCTGCGCTACGGTAGATGCCCCAGAAACTTCTCTTCAAGCCTTCTTTGACCAACTGGCGGATTTTGGCCAACTCTTTGCACACGTCGCTCGAGGTACAACGATAGCCATTGATGATGGAAAGCCACGAGGCAAAAACACCGCTGAGAGTAGGAGAAATCGTGCAGAGAGACGTGGCGACCTGTAGCACCTTCATGGTGGGAGTCAAATTTGCCCCAAACACTCGATTCAACGCCTGGTAGAGCACATGTGAGATGGGAGTAGCAATGAGAGCCCCATAAACCACCATCAGCAACGTCTTGGTGGTGAACACGTGCGGAACAGTATATTTCTTGCCACAAATCGTCACAGTGGTCTTTGTGTATTGGCCCGAGATGGCACTTGCCACCAGCTCGTTGACAGCAGCAAGTACTCCGGCTGTTAGTGACTTGGTGAGCAACGGATATTGGGCGAGAAGCGAAAGATACTTTTGGTTAAGCGACATGGAATGAATGCTAGTGTAGTGGAATCTTGTCGACTGTATGAGAAAAACGCCTGGAGGTCTATAAAATGGAGGGCGGGCTGGGAATCAGGTTGCGAAATCGGGTCCTTTAGTAGTTTTTGTCGCGTATGGGCTGATAACGAGACCCGCATATCGCCGAAAATGTTGAGACTTAGGATCCGCGGCATAGATAAGTATTTTGAGAACAGACGATTCGAAGACGTTGAAGTGGATAAGAATTTGATAAGGACTTGAAATGTGTGTAGTTGTGGAAGGTTGATTATGTGTTCATATTTGGGGGTTCGTCTGGATAAGCTTCTTTGGTGATTGTTGAAGTGTGGGTCTGTAATCGTTTAGTAGTATTGATGGGTGTCAGTGAGCCTCAAGCGGAACTTGATAATTATCACTATGTAAAATAGTAAGGATCTCGTCACGTATCGCTACGGGCACCGGTGATTTGGGTTGGTATCCAAGACTCATTCCATTTCTTTGAAAATCGAAGTGATTCTGCTTCCTCACCACCCGTTATGAGATACTAACAGGTACTTGTAATAGATTGCGCCACAGTCAGTTTTTTTTTTCTTTAATGTTCTTTTCACTCAGTTTTAGAACCACCTATGAATTGTATTAGGTACGCCTTGGCACTATTCAAATGGTTCCCCTTTTGCTATCTTTGTAGGAATTAACGGCGCTTTTGACCCGAAGACAGTCTCTAAACTATTACAATACATCGTTCAACATTAACATTAATTATGAAATTCTACCAGGTACTCATCCAACATCAACATTAATTATAAATCTAAACCTAATAAATCTCTTCATCATGAGAAACCTCCGTCTTTTCATTCCATTCGGGGTTGGTCACGGCCATTCTCTGGTGCTTGTACAATGGAGGGAATGGAGCAAGCTCTTGTCTCAACACATACTTCTTGAAGTTGTACAAGATTTCCTTGGTACGGTAGGCAGCATGGGTCCTGAGCGACACGCCAAACACGTCATCCAACTCTTCCAATGTCAAACCCTTGGTTTCGGGCAAGAACCACAACACCAAGAAGAATCCAATAATGTTCCATGCAGCATACCAGCCAAAAGCACCTTGAGGCTTGAAGGCATTCTTCAACCGTGGCCAGGTGAAGGCCAATATAAAGTTGAAGAACCAACACGTAGATGTAGCGAATCCCATACCCAAGTCACGGATATACAATGGGAATGCTTCGGCAGAATACGTGAATGGCACTGGACCTTCACCAGACGAGTAAACAGCAGCAAAGAGATAGATACCGGTGGTGATACAAGCCAAACGGCCGTCCTTCTGGTCCTCAGGAACCCAGAAACCGAAACCGGCCAAAAGCAAGAAAATGGCCATCAAGGGGAACGTCGTAAGCAACAAGTTTCTTCTACCAAACGTGTCGATGGTATAGAACGCTGGAATGGCAAACAAAAAGTTGATCATACCGAAACCCCACGAAGCCACCATGGCCTTGACTTCGGAAAGTCCCGACTCAATGTAAATCGACGAAGAGTAGTAGGCAATGACGTTGATACCACAGAACTGCTGCATGAACATGACAATCCACGCACCCAAAGCACCGTTTCTGTTTCTTCTGACCGTAAACATCTCCCACACTCTGCTCAAGTACGACCCTTGCGAGTAGGAGTGCTCCTCCTTCAACAAAACGTACTGGTAGAAACAGTCACGGGCAGCCTCAATCTCACTGAAACGCAACGTCTTCAACGACTGGTACGCCTCTTGGTGTCTGTCCTTACCCATGAGCCAACGAGGAGACTCTGGAACGAAAGGGACTTGAAGCAATACAATGATGGCAGGAATACAGGCAGACGCAAGCATTAATCTCCAGTTCAATCCTCCAGAAATTCCGTGGTCACCAACGTAGTAGAACGCCAACGTCGTCACATAACCGAACATAATACCCACAGCAGTGAAAAACTGCCACAACATCACCAACGACCCTCTGATTTTGGCTGGGGTGGTCTCGGCAGCATAGGCAGGCACCGTGGCCGATTTGACACCGATACCGAATCCCAAAGCGAAACGAGCAATGAACAAGTGGTACCACTTCAAGTTGACCAAACCTTGCCAAATACATGTGATGGCCGAGATCATACAAGTCCAGAAGATGGTCCATTTACGACCCAACTTTCTGTTCCAGAAATCCGATGACCAGCACACGATGGAACAACAGAGATAGGGAGCAGAATTGACCAAGCCTTCAAGCAAGTCTGCATTCTTCATTTCGGTAATACCCATGACTTTTGGATAGAACAACGTAGCACCGTTAACCACCGACTCGTCCATACCTTGGACAGCCGCAGCCATGGACCCCAACGCAATCACCTCCACCAACTTGCGGGGGATGTGCCATTTTTTCGTCACCTCGAGGTTAAGTGAAATCTTTTCTTCCTCGGTTAAAAACTCCATGGAATTGAAATCGGCTGGCGATCTAGCCAACGCAGCAGCCCTGCCAAAAAGATCAGGGTCCAATCCGTATTTCAATGCGTAATTGCGGCCCATCAGCATAGTCTGCTTCTCTGAGTACTGAGCCAAAATGTTGCCATGTTCACCTTCACGATTGACATCGGCTTTTTGCACTAATGCCTCATTAAGTTGAGCATTGTGGTGAGAAGACGAGCCAGACGAAGAGTCGATAAATTTTTCCAGTTTCTCGTTGTCGGTCATATTTGATGGTGGGGAAACAACGGGAAACCGGATGCTTTTATAGTGGCAGATTAAATGGGCTTTCGTATTGTTTCTTCATAAAACGGCATTGCTACCTAACGCTTTGCCCCACTAATCACTGGACAGCTTTTTAGGTTTTGTAACCATTGCCCCTCATCCGCTATGCGCGACTTTCCTGCAGTTAGAGTGGTCCCCCAAAATCTGGGGAAATGCTTGGCTCGATGTTTTTTCCTAGCAACGGCTGTCAAGACCCTGTCAAGACCGCCTGTCAAGCTTGGCATCCTTCATTGCAGCCATTTGGGGCCAAAATCGACGAAACATGTATATCTCCATCTTGACACTCACGGAGAAGTCACGGTACTGTATACAGCCAAGCGTTGGTAATGCAAGCAACCCCAGACACATTTTGCCGAAAATTTGCCCATGACGTAAGTGATGAAGAAACCCAGAAATAGGCCTTCGCCGAAGCAAACCATTGCGTTTGGATGCTATTTCCGTGCATGGGAGCACCAGCAGTGTCACTTTGAACACATTTTGATAAAATATATAATCTTGATTCGTAAAAAAAATACATTTTGATTTTCCGAACACTCTGAACTTCTTCCAATTATTTCGGGACCCTTTGTGATTTACGAGGTGTAGTGAATGTTACATCGGCATCCCCAGAATTTCCCCGGATAACTATGCGGGTTTTGCCGCGAGCGTTGCAATTTTCGGCAAGTCTAAGTGGATCGAAACAATGAAAAACCTGGGGACAGTGGAGTTGGGAGAGCGGAGCTACTCCTCGTTTGGGGTCTAATCCTCGTTTCGGGGTGGCATTTTCATGCAACGGCACCATAGAAATTAGAATAGTTACAACCTCGGATGGCTCGGAGATGGCTCGGAGATGGTAATTCGGCCAGCCCAATATGCAGCGAATAAAGAGTTGCGAACAGATGATAAAAATCAGTGGGGCATTTTGGTGGTTCAGGAACCTCCGAAATGGGCCTCTTCATGCGCTGTCTCAGGTTTGGTAAGAATCTCTGTTATTAGGTTTCTCCGTATCCTGTATGCCCCGATATTTCCTTTTGTCCGTTAGTAACCACAGCACGGATACCTTGGTAATGTTGCATCGACGGTCATCGTTCAGGGTTGATCACGGGATTGAATTCCTTATGAATGCGAAATATGTTTGTAGTCATTCTAGGCTCGATGGGTCATTATCTAAGTTCATTTTGTTGTTTAAAATACTTCTTCGTACATTTTTTCCGTTTCTTCGATCTAACTTTCACGTCTTCTCTTTTTCCATTTCATCTGACTTTTGTCTTTTCACTGATATCCTGCGATCTGCGGGATTTCCTACTTGGTTAATGGGCCACGAGCGTTGGATGCTCCTGGACCCTTCCAAATCCAGTAGATTCATGACCCTTCCACATCCAGTAAATAGTGGGGCGTATTCTGCCGGGGGTCCAGACATTCTCCATTCTACGGATTTTGTTGGTCCCGAACGTGGCTGTTGGTCCTCTCCCTACTGTTAACCTCATGCTCCAACCACCTACAACATGTAAACCGAGTAATGAATGAATATTAGTGGACCTCTACTAACGCAAAAAGTCCCGCAAGTAGCCTCCCAACTTGGTGGCTCCGTCTTCCAACGCGTCCTTCAACACTTCTAAGTCCTGGTTGGCGTTGCCAGAAAACTTGGAAGCAAAGTCTCTGGCAGCATGCTCCAACTCTCCCATCCCAATGCCCTGTTGTCCTGCGCGTGCAGCTCCAATCTGTCTGTCCTGCTCCTCTTCGCCAAAGTACGAGCTAGACGAGATGGACTGAGCACCGTTGAAAGCCTGAAGTTTCTGACGTGCCTCGGTCTTAGCTGTCTCATCGAATCTTGGGCCCCGCCCGAAGTACTCATCCGACGAAATCCCCTTTTGACTACCGTACTTGCCTGCAACCTCACCCGTGTACTTGACCTCCTTGTACTTCTTGGTGTTGGGGTTGGCCACCACATTGTCTCCTTGAGTCATGCCGAAGCCCAACTTTTGAAATTGGACAGTTGTTTCCTGGATAGGCGCAGCAGCCAACGTCTCGTGGGTGCTGCTGGCGGAAGTGCTACCCAAAGACAACGACTTCTTCTTGGGCAGAGCCTTCTCCAAAACTGGCGTTTCGGTGACGGGATTGTAGCCCAACTTTTTGGCCTCTTCGGCTTCTTCCTTGGCCTTTCTCTCAATCTCATCAAAGTCTATCTCCTCTTCCAGCTTAAGCTTTCTGGTGGCCAACCTAGACGTTCTGGGCCCATTGCCCTTGCCGGACAAGATCAGCTTCTTGGCAGCAGTAGCTGAGTTGGCCTTAGATCTGGCAGACATCCGCGGAGCCGCAGTCTTCTTGGGAAGTTGTAGGTCCTCGGATGGCGTAGGGGTGCTGGATCTAGAGATAATGGGCGAGGGAGAAGCGTTGATTGGTTTTGTCCAGTTCGAGAAGAAGTCGTCGGTGGAACCCGTGTTCGACGAACTTCCATCCACCAACAGCAAGTCCAGGCTGTTGTCAAGCGTTACCTCGTCTGGGTGTTTCAACGCGTCCTGCTGGGCGGTTTTCTTCAACTTTTCTTTGTATTTTTTGGCGACAGGGCTGGTGTACTTGGAGGTGGGATCTGTCTTGTGATCGATGTACTGAGACCCGCCGTTTTTGGCAAAAAAGTCCTTGGCCACATGGTTGCCACCAAACTTGAAGTGGCGCAACTGGATTCTTTGCCACTGGTCCAAGTTCAGCGACTTGACGAACGAAATGTGGACTCCCAAATTTCTGTGAACCGCCGAACACTCGAGACAGAGCAAGATGCCAAAGGGGATCGAGGTCCAAGTAGGGTTTTTGTTGGGGCAATCGAAACAGACCTGGTTGGCCGGGTGCTGTTTCAACTTGGAAAACACCTTGTCGATCTCTTCTTTGGAGGCAAAACCGTCAGACATGATGGGTGGATGATTGTGTTTGGGTTTTTTTCGTGGTTAACAGGTGTTGGATGTGTGGTGCACGGGTGTAAGGGTCAAGGTCCAAGCCACTAGGACGATAAGGAGTGAGGAGTGACGGGAAGAAGTCTTAAAAATGTAGTGGATAATGTTTAGTTGGAACTTTGGAAGGCTCAGTTTGTTTGGAAGTCTCAATTTGTATGGGGATATTGGCTTCTGATGGGTTCTGTTCTGTTGACTGTACTTGTCATTTTTGGTGAGACTACTGATTTGGCCATTTTATGAGATTCTTTTCTCCCGGAATTAAACTTGTGATAAGAAGAATTGCATGTCTAGTAGTATAGATCTTAGGACGTTTAAGTAATCTGGAGAGACGTATGAGATGGGACGGTCAATTTTGCTGATCCTAATATGGTGAATGTTCAACAATTGATGTAAGGCTACATGTAACTGATCGTACACAAGTTAGTGTTTTGTAGCTAATGATTCCTTATTCTTTCTATTTTGGATCTTATTCGGTGACATTCCAGCCTAGATCGTTCCCGCCTAGATCATTCCCACCTATGGCGCTGGTGCAGAGAGCCTTTCAGATAATACCTTAAGGACCCTCTCATCGCAGAGTTTATTGTCATATCTACAATTTCTGTAATAACTCCACGACCCCCAACTATTACACTATCTTTTTTGCCGATACGGAAATGGGAATGGCTAATGGTATAAATACAAGTGGCCATCTTGATGGAGCCCACTACCTTTGCTATCACCTTGTCTCTATCTATGTCGACTTAAGACCATCTGGAATGCCTCCATGTCTGTATTCCCTAGCTAGCTATAACGCTCTCGACAATCGTAGAAATCATATCGAATTGCTCTAATGGAAGCGAACTTTCTTGGCGTTTGCTCTGTTCTTTCCCCTTTCTTCTCTGAACAACCCATAGGTGCAGACATCAGTACGGAAACTTACAAACATCGCTATTTCTCCAAAATTCAATTGCAAATTCACTTCTTCTTCACAAAATTTGAGATACTGTAAGCCCACTCCTTTTCATTCTTGAACCACCCTAAAGTATTCATCAATTTCATTCTGTCGCTGCCTACTTGACCATTTACAATGGCTTACATACCAATTCGGCACTTTCCATAAACCCAGAGAATCCTCCTCAACTGGAAAGCAAAAGTTTGCTAGAGAGAAAGATCTATAGTGACTTTCCCTCTTCGTCCAGTAGTCACCTCAACACGCCACTGAATGCTCAATTACTCGCAAACACCCCAAGTCATCTTCTCTACACCATCTACCGTAATCTTGCATTGTGATCGCTTTATACATGTATTAATGGAATGGTCTCGACCCGCCCCGGGCAAACTCGATCACCTTCCATCCCTCGGTCGTCTCGTTGTCCATCTCCTCGGGAACTCTCGTGAACACCATGGCATACGTGCTCATTTGAATGTGGTCCTCAGTACCTGCGGCCACCTCTCCTGTCTTGGCTTTTCTATACAAGTGGATCTCCTGTGCACGGCAACTTACCACAATCACGGGAGTATCATTGGGCTGCAAGCTTTTGCACGTCACCACCTCGACTCCACGAATATCCAAGATCTTACTGTCGGAAAACAACCCTTGCTGGATGAACTGCTTGTTGTTAGCCTGCCACACGTTGAATGGTGCCTCCGAGAGCCACTGCTTCAACACAGTCTCGTCGTTCTTGATGTAGGCATCCAACAACTCGGGCACGATATAGTTGGTGAGAGTCTTAGTGAAGTCAATCACTCTGAAGTTTGGATCCATGAGCTTGAATTGCTTCACCACCTTGGCTTGTTCAGTCTCCGAGAAGAAGCCCGTCACCTTCTCGAATATAGTACGGACGAGGGAAATCAAGCCGTTCTCCGATTCGTCCCACTTCTCCTTCAAGTAAACAAATCCACGGCCTGCTGGAGACTTCAACTTGAACTCCTCCCACTTCTCTCCCACTGAAGGACCACTTGGCTTGATGTTAGTGGCCACCAACTCTCCGCCGGCCTCCTCGTTTTCTGAGACAGGTTTCCACAACTTTCCGTTCTTCGACCTGGCCGCCAACTCCTTCTTTCTCAATGCTTCTCTTTGCTCCTTGGTCAAGAATCCTCCATATGCGGAAGAAGATCCATCATCGATAAGTTCACTCACATCCTTGTACACCTGAGTCTTTCTGACGGGGTCAAACGCTTTGTCTGCGGCGCCGGCTCCAGTTCTGACCGTCGTTCTGACACCTTTTCCAACTGGAGAGTCCCAGGCCTTGGTGGCTACACCGCCGACTGCTTCTGCGGTTTTCTTGGCCATTTTTCCGGCAGCAGAGCTACCCTTTTGGGCTCTGTCGTAGGCCTCCTTTGCCTTCTTGAAAGCATCACTTTCAGCCACTCTGCCGGTCTCGTCTTGCAACGCCTTGATGTTGTCTTTGAGCTCTGATGACTTTTTCACCTCGTCTCGGAAAGTTTGGAAAAAAACCTCCAACGGCGACTTAGCATTGTTGTTGTAGATGGCAGAGACTCCAAACATTCTGGAGCCCCGGGCCTGTCTTAAGATGGAAGCACGCAACATGGTGGACTATGTACAAGTAATATTGGATTTAGTAGGTGGCTGAAATCTTTTTTTTTCTGATATGGTTTTGGTAGTGCACCTGGGATGTCGCCGTTGGAGGCACATAGGTGACGAATTCTGGCTTGGAAAAGCCAGGTCTTTTATTTTTTGTGTCGATTCAGTGATTTTCTTCATGTTTTCTGTTTGCTTGCTCTGCATTCGATGACTTTTTCGCGTTGTGACTGAGGTCGCCAATTGGGACCGGCTTCCACTATGGAATTCTCTTCGATACTTTCGCAGCTATCTCATTTGTTTTCAATCACAATAATTCACTCTCACAATCATATTAATGTCTTTTCCAAACTTGCACAGCCTTTGCGATTGTAACTGCAGCCAATGATCCAACTGCTACATATTGTATCCAATTGAGCACCTTGCTCTGTCTTTCCTCACGACGAACAGCATCCGAGTACCGGATATCGCCACGAAAAGAGATCATCGTATACATGGGAACCCACGGGAAAATGTCGTTGGCGTACTTTCCCAAGAAGTAGTCTATCTTCTTTCGCACCAAGTAGAATGGATCCAACACCTTCGTCGACATCTCGTAGTAGTTGTCCCATGCAAGTTTGGAGATGGCATCTAAATCAGTCTTTCTAGCAGCCGTGTACTGTTCAAACGCAGCATCTGCCTTCCCTTCATTCTTGTCAATAAGCTCCATCAAAACACGCACATCCTCAAAACCACAGTTCATTCCTTGTCCGTAGAATGGGACCATACAATGAGCAGCATCCCCGATGACAATTGCACGGTTGCTTGGACTGGTGTATGGATTCATGGTCACCTGCAGCAATGCGCCTCTGGGCTGATGAGAGTAGGCATACCGCAAGTTTTCTTCTCCAATCAATTTGTAGCCATCTGGAAAGCTCGACTGAAAGAAGTCCAAGAATTGCTGCTCGGTTTCGATCGACTCAATTACCTTCCAAGGGCTGAAGAATGTGGAGGTGAATGATCCATCTGCATTAGCCAAGGCAATCAACATGTAGTCCTTTCTGGGCCAAATGTGAAGATGGTTCGCATCAATTGAGAATCTCTCAGAGCTGTCGGGCTTAGTCCCTTCCACTGGAGGAATGTAGAGCTCTATGTATTGCATGTCCACATACGTTTGACTGTAGTCCATACGCATGTGTTTCTGCATCAGAGTACGGAAATTGGAGTAGACACCATCTGCACCAACAACATAATCGAATTCGTACTTCTCGGTGCTGTCTGGACCGGTGGAGAATTCTAGGTAGGGCTTGGCACCTGGCTTGTCAACATTCCCCACATTAACCAACTTACAGTTGAACTTCACAGAAATACCCTTGAGTTCATCCAACAAGCACCTGTTGAGGAACAGGCGGTCGATAGAGTTAATGCTCTCCCCAAAAAGACCGTACAATTGTGACTCCTGCTTAGTTCCGGTGACGTCGTGAATCATGCGGCCCTTCATTGGAATCACATGCTGCAACACACGCGACGCCATCTCTTCGTCCACGTATTTCATCGCACGGATTCCACGATCACTCAATGCCAAGTTGATGGATCTGAGGGTTCGTTTGGTATCGGTGGCTTCTCTCGGGTCTGATCGCCTCTCGAAAAGAGTAACTTCATAGCCCTTGGATTGGAACGCCAATGCTGCGAGACATCCAACCAAGCCAGCTCCGACAATTCCAACGGACTGTTTATCAGACATTTGTTCTTTTGTGTTCACGAACTAGAAAAGGTCCGTTCGTTTATCAAACGATACTGCGGTCAGCTGACAAAAAGTATGCACACTGCAGGAATCTACCAGACACTTGGGACGAAGACGAGATACACTAAGCACCGAGCTTTTCAAGCTTCGCCTTCTTCTCTTCAACTTTCTTCTTGAGCACTGCAATCTGGGCTTCCAAGTCCGCGTTTGCGCTGGAAATTTCCTTATTGGCCTGAATGGTATTGCTTAAGTTCTCATTCATGGTCAAGTGGGAGTACCTGGCCCGGAGCTCCTCGGCAAGTTCAGTGAGCTCCTTCTTCTCTTGCAATGCCGCCTGTAGCTTTGTAGTGTACTCTTCGCTCTGAGTGAGAATTTCTGCTTGAGTCTTTTTCAAGCTCTCAAGCTTCTGCTTCAGGTTATTGATACGGAGTGACAAGTCTTCGTTGGCGTCTTTCAAGTTGGAGAGTTCGTTATCGTTGCCGCTGATGGCATTGGCGCTCATCAAGTGAAATTCGTTCTCATATTTGATCAATGAGATTTCTGTATCCGTGGCTTTGCGAATCGTCTCGGTGGAAATGCTCAACAAAAATTCGGAGGAGAAAATGTAACTAGCAAGCTCATTGTTAAGGGAAGCTACAATTCGTGCAGAATGTTCATCGAAAAGTGCTGCGGTAAGACGCACCAAGAAATCAATGCCCTCGAAGACGATCAAATCTAGAACACGAAGTAGCACATCCCTGCTAATGGGGCGAGAGAAAAGATCCAGAACAATGGACTTGCATAGTTCGGAAATATCAATTCCTTGCTTCGCAATGTGTAAGAATACCTCGCTGTCTGCATCCTCCACTGCTCTGCTGCATTTGTAGTAGAACTCATTCTTAGAGGTTCTGTTGACAAGTGCACCAAATTTAAACATCAAAGCGAGCACTTCTGGCTTCGACAACCCAGGAAAACTAACCAAGAAAGGTAATATTCCTCCAACAAACTTTATGGTGGTCACATCAGGCTCCTGTGCGGATGAACTGACCTCTTTCACGCAATATTCATATACTTGTAATAATTCTGCCACGTCTTCGGGCAATGAAGAATCGGGGAAAACAGCGCCTTCCTTTTCCCGATTGGCAGCATTGGCTCTTTTGACCACGCTCTGGTAGCTCACCAGCTCTATATGGTTTCTCACACGCATCGTTTTCAAGTAAACGAGGGGCCTAACATTTAATGGAATTCCATCGAGGATCAATTTCTCAACGTCATTGACGCGGTTCTTCCGGATGAATTCGTCGCTATAGTCACGAATTATCGCGTCCCATTGGGCAGATTCATCCTCCACCTCAGCCAAGCGCGATTCCATTTCGACTGGAGTATTGGCAAATATGTCTCCGTACATGTTCATGCCCGGAGACCCGTATAATTCGCTCTGCCGAAAAGCCGAGATTGTGGCGGTCAGTGAGTTCAGGTTGTAAACTGGCTTAAAATTGGGCTTTCCATCTCTCGGAGGTAGAGGAGGCGGAGGGCCCTCTTTAGGCGGGAGGTCTGGCGGAGTCTGTGGAGCTTCAGAAACTGGGGTTGTAGTGCGCGAAGGGGAATTCCCTTGATCGGAAGATTTATCCGTGGACATGGGAGAAGGTAGGAGACTTTGTGCGGGATTCTTTCCTTTCGGGTAGCAGGTACAAAATGTCCTTGCAAGTGATTTGGGCTTGTATGCATTTCACTATCAACAACTCAGAGTTCGTCTCATTTATATGCATGACGGGATTTGATTTTGGGGTCGACTCTCCGGCGTTTTGATCCTGTGGGCAACCCTTTTGCATGTAACGAAGAGGCCCCTGAGATAGCGGACTTGTCTCTAGTAATGTTTGTGGTTTTTGCTGAGTTCTCTTCGTCCGGAATCGACACGATGGAATCGGCCGAAAGAATTCGGGATGTTTGATCTGGCCCGTGGTCGCCCAAAACTTTCCTATTTCTTCTTCGCTTTTCCACTTCAGCTAATTTGGACAACGCTCGACTACTTTTGGCATTCTTTTTGGAGCCTGAAGAAACGATTCGCAATGTTTCGTCCCCTAAAACCTCGAGATCACTGTCTTCGTCTATCTGTTGATCCCAGCTTCGAGTATGGTGAGAAGGAGACGCGGAGGAAAACATAGCATCGATACTTGAATTGGCGGCGGACTTTCGTAATCGAACTGGCGAGCTTTGGTCTGCCTCTCTCATGAAATTTCGCGTAGCTTCTGGAGTGGCGGTACCTGGGGCGATTTTCTGTGCATCGGTCAGTATTCTAAGATCGCTCACGCTTTGGTTAAGCTCGCCATTCGAATCATCGGCCTCTTGTATGACAAACGGCTCATCTAGTGGTGCGCGTGGCTCCTGGAACTGCTCTTTAAAGTTCGCAATCAAGAGCTCGCATTGATCCTTCTCAACCTTTGGATCGAAAAAATTATACTTTTTGACAAACTCAATTAACTTCCGTTGAAGAGAATCATACTTTTTGGAGTGATTGACAAAGTACTGATTGAGAAAATCAATCGTATGCGGCTTGAGGTGAAGCTTCATGCACATACGACGGACTTGTGGATGCTCAACCTGGTAGGCAGGGTTGGATATCAACCTTTCATCCCCTTTTGTTGCCAGAGACTCGCTCTTTCCAGCTAAGTAATCAATCGGACCTCTTGCATCTGATTTTGCGCTTGGGCTATTCTTTGGAGAAGAAGATGACTTGAACACTCGCGGATCCAAAGTGCGGACTGGAGTGCTAGATCGAGATTTCTTTTGTGAAAGAGCCTCGACAGAATTGGCTTTCGGAGTGCTTTGTTTGCTTTGGCTCCTTGATGTACTAGACTGGTCGCTCGGATTTTCTTGCGATTTAGGCAATACTTCCAGAGTATCCGGCTTTTCCAATTCTGCCTTGTCTGCCTCTGTAGTAGCCTTTTTCTCCCCCTCAGACTCTGCCTCCTGTGGTTTGGACGAATGATAAGAGATTAACTCAATTTCATCATCCGAATGGTCTTCTTTAACCTCCTCGGCACTAGGACTATGCTCAGGCCCTTGCTCCTTATGGAGTTCTAAGAGACAGTCTATAGATGCATGTCTCATATTGTTTCTTTCAGAAACACTGAAATATCCCCTTTGGGACTTTCCAAACCTCCTCCACACCTTCTCACACACAGTAGGTTCGCTGAGCCATTTCCGAACATTATAAATCACATGGATCCCGCAATCGTTGAAGTTTTGTTGCTTGGGTACTCTGGCACTTTGAAATCTTATCAATTCGGGAGGGATAGGCACGTCGTACTTGTCCTTGCAATATTCGTCAATGAGGGTTCTCAAAGGACCACTAATATTGGGGTGGGATTGGCGTAAGGAATCCAACACAAAAACTTCGACCACAGGCTCCACCTTATACTTTTTTCCTGTGATTTCGTTGATCTGGCCCTTCTTGGGGTCCTTGTTGTATTCTTTTGCACTTTGGACGAGCGAAGGAAGATTCTTGATAATGGCACAGAACCAGTGAAGATGTTCGTTGATGGGCAAAATGACACGTTCATAGCTCATGAGGTCAAGCTTGGCTAGCCACCGTCGGATGTTTCCATAGTAATCAGGAGTCTCCTGGTCTTCAGCCTTGGACATGAGCTTTGTGAAGAAAAACGAGTTGAATGCATAAACTTCGTTTTCCTGGATCAGATGAAGTTTGTGCTCCGCCCGATCAATATCGTATGCAATGAAAAAGTCAATTAGAGTGTCATTGATCCAGTCATTGTTGTACAATGTCTTGAAATCATTGTATGCTACAATGAACTTCTTACCATTGGTGAGGGTGTACCTGAGAGGAGGATCAAAAGGAGCAGGAGTTTCCTGGATTATGGGTGCGTCGTCGTCAACGACTTCGTCGTCGTCATCGTCCTCTTCGTAATCGACACTTTTTTCAGAGTATTTAGCGAATAACTCTGGGTCCTTCTCCATCATCTTGGAGATTGCTCGGGTCTTGCGAGGCTTAGCCTTCTTAGAACTGAGGTCTACCGGTAGTCCATTCAGCAAAACGTCGTCGGAAGCTCCAAGCTGGCTAGATTCCTCGCCAGCTTCTCCGTCACTCATTACTTGAGAAGTGTCCGGTAAACTGGCAGGTTTGATCACCATGGCCGGGTCCTTGATGGATTTTTCTCTTTTTTGGAGCCGCAGGCTATAGATTTCCGCCACCAGTTTGGCGTCTTCCACCAGGAATCTCCCGCCTATCCACGCAGAGGCATCTCTTTTGAAAAGATGCCTAATGTTGGGTGACTTGGTGGCGAAATTGACATAGATAAGCCCAAACTTCTTTTGGAGCACAAACAACACGTTCCGGTCGTCGCTGGTCGCCCAAACATGGCGCAAAGCGTCCTTGGGGATGACCATCTTGTCTATGAAAGCCCTGCTACGGGTAAAGAACAAATACTTACCATTTTTTGACAAATTAAGCAAGAGCTCCTGCTCTCCTGTCGACACGACCTTGGAGCCGTTATACTCGATGCTAGCCACGTCGATGGACCAAGCGGGCACCTCATTAAGTCCGCTATCTATGATGGCTATAGGAAGAAAGAAACATGTCCTGATGTCCTGAGAACGGGACTTGTCGGAAAGATCCGTGAGTTTCACCACGAAAAGAGCACCTGTGTTGACTGTGGTGGCGGTCGGGATCTCGATTTTGTTTGTTTGTCCCGCTAGCAGGTTCCTGGGTAGAACTCCACTATGTCGGTGCTTTTTGAGCGATGAAAAGTCCTTGCGCACAGACATGCTAGGAGATTATGCAATGTTGAGTAGTGGATGGCGCAGTGGGCGGCGACAAGCCATGCAATTGTGGTGTGTAACAAGAAGGTAAGCGAAGTTGGGATTCTGGGATATCGATGTGGTACTGCAGAAAACATGATCTTGATTTCTGGTGGAGGAGGGATGGGGTCGTTATATAGAAGACAGGAAATTTGTAGATTTAGTAGAGTGAAACTAGAGATAACGAGGATAATCCGGTGAGATAAGCTAGGAAAAATCTGACATTTATCTCTATGTTCCTGCTTTGTATGGAGCCTTTTCGCTCATACCATGAGCTCCCCAAATTGGTCCGGTACGATCGAAGCAAATGACACGGAATAAAAAATCGAAAATGGAAAGGATGAAAAACAAGAGAAAGAAAGTGAAAACTCAAGTTCGAAATAATCTTGATGTCCTATGCTTCCTCTTCTGGAACACATCATCCCAGACCTTAAACCCGTGCCCCACACTTCTCCAACCATCACCTTCTTCTAATGATTCGAACATTTACCCGTCTAACCGTCCCCATTGCCGCTTTCGGGGCCGGATTTGCCCTCTTCCCGACCCAGTGGAGAAAGGGCGAATGGCAGCCCTCCAAATTGACCCACATCAACAAGGATGTCATGGCGAAAATCGAGTCGTCTTCCCTCTACAAACGGCTCGACAAAGATCCCGCCAACATAAAGTACTACACCAGCGAGATGTTCCCAGAACAACATCACAAGAATCACGTGGGAACAGGCCTTCTTTTCGGCCCCAATTTGTTTGAGGTGGACCCCGTCCTCTTTATCAACGAGTCAAAAGGTGAGCTCACGGGTTTCTACCACTTGGGAAAGGAACTAATTAGCCAGGATGGACTAATCCACAACGGAGTGACCTCCACCATCTTAGACGAAGGGTTGTGTGCCTGTGGATTTGCTAAATTGCCCTCGAAGAAGGGTGTCACCGCCAACCTCACCATTAACTTTCATAACCAGGCACCTCCGGACTCTACTGTGGTATTACGTGCTAAAGTGGTGGAACACAAAGGTAGAAAAGTGGTGATTGAGGGCACATTGTCGATGTTTTCTTTGGGTGACGCCAAAACTACCGAAATCGCATCATCTACCTGTGTGCTTGTGGAGCCCAAGTGGTTTCGCTACTTCAGATGGCTCGATTTGTAGGCAAGACATTTTGCTTGGACCGAGGTTATGTCTTGCACGAGACGAGGTGTTGCTGGCGCATTCCTGTGGCTCGAAGTCCCGATTGGGTCATTGCGCAAATAAAGGTTTGAGTTGCTGAGCAATCATGGCCACTCGGTACCTTTTTTGGCAGTCGTGGGTAGAGAACGCGAGCATAAGGCGTGGCTAATGCAACAGCAAACGCCAGGGTCATTCTACACAATGCATGGCGGCTAAACTTGGAGGTTAAGCAATGATAGTTTAGCAACCAGCAACTATTACTAGTGAGACTTGCACTGCATACTTGGTTGGCAGTGGAGATACATGTGGCATTAGAAAAGGTATAAATAGGGCTGATTTGCCCTGGACATTCATCATCAATCAACTACAAACAAACATGTCTGACACCGGCCGCAAAGATATTTCCGACAAGATCGCTTCCGCTGTGAAGCCAGATGAGCAGAAGGGTACCTTCGAATTGGGCAAGGACAAGCTCACTGACAAGGCTGACGACGCCGTTGGCGACAACACTAGACTGGGTGACAAGTCCTTCTTGCAGCAGGCTTCCGACGCCGTTTTCGGTGAGAAGAAGTAGAGAGGCTTTAGTTTCTATAATTTCTATCAATAAATGACTTCGATCAATGAAAATGTAGGAGAGGGGGAAGAGAGAGGGGGAAGAGAATTGGGGAAATGGTAGATGCAATGCAGAATCGGGGAATCACGAAAACATTTGAGAGAAGGAAATAGAGTTTGCTTAGGTGACGTATGGTATTTCTATGGCAATTGTAAAGATAACTGTGAAATGTGGAGAATTGCGCAATTGTTCCGGACAATTTTCTGCTTTTTGTCTGTAGGGACAATATAGAGCTCTATGTTTTAGTGATTGAAAGTATTCTTGGTGACGTTCCCCACTTGAGCTGCTAGGAAAGAGTTGGTGGAGTTCAGCAAGGAATCAGCACATTGCATGATCCTGCCAAGTGTCTCTATGCTGACGTCCTGTATGGCAACACACGGAAGCCCGAACGAAACATTCCAGTGAATGAAAATGGTGACACTTGCATGATTAGAATAAATCATTGCTGGCACTCCTAAAAATTTCCGGAGCGGAAATCTACCCAGACCTTTTTTTTTTTTTTATTTTTTTTTTCAGATTACGTGTTAATAAACTGTAGGACTATTGCAAAATGAACCTTAAGACACTTACTGTATTGAGTGAACGCGAATTGACACAACTTCTACAAAAAAAACCTACTTTGAGTCATTACGGTTAAGAAGTAATGTCTAGACTTTTAGTTACACGGTACTTGAATAAAGTGATGGGTTTAAGTCTTGTTTCCCCATATTAATTCTTGCATTCCATTTTCCCGCTAGCACTGACTAGAGAGAATCAACGCGAGCCCTTCGCATGTATGCACCACATCTGTATGCACTAGGGTAGCTGATGCGGCCGAAGAATCAACCTTGATTAATTAAAAAAATTCCCAAAGTCACAAAAACTAGAAAACCTCACAAATCCTCGGTATCCTCCATCAGAACCCCTCCACCTCCTCCACCTCTTCTACCTCCTTTTGCTGCCAAATTCAACCCTCACAGAACCTCATTGACTTCCTCTCTCAAACTCTACCTGCGCTGTACACTCCTACTTCACCATCGCGTACTACCATGACTTTCCCTCCCAATACCGCCGAGCAGGCCTATCTAGACTTATGCAAGAGAATCATCGAGGAAGGTGAATATCGGCCCGATAGAACGGGAACAGGAACAAAATCTCTCTTCGCTCCGCCCCAGCTCCGGTTCGATCTCTCCAATGATAGCTTCCCGCTTTTGACCACGAAACGTGTTTTCTCCAAGGGAATCATCCACGAGCTCCTTTGGTTCGTCGCGGGAAGCACAGACGCCAATAAACTTTCGGAAAAGGGCGTGAAGATCTGGGAAGGCAATGGCTCCAGACAGTTTTTGGACAAGTTGGGGCTCACCGACAGACGCGTGGGGGACTTAGGGCCAGTTTACGGGTTCCAGTGGCGTCATTTCGGTGCCGAGTACAAGACATGTGAAGACGATTACACTGGCCAGGGCGTTGACCAGCTCCATGACGTGATCAAAAAGTTGAAGACGAATCCTTACGATCGCAGAATCATCATGTCTGCGTGGAACCCGCCAGACTTTCCCAAGATGGCGTTGCCGCCCTGTCACGTTTTCTGCCAGTTCTACGTGAACTTTCCCAGCGAGACGCCGGATGCCAACTCGCAGAAACTGGCCAAGCTGGCCGCGAGACCCAAGTTGTCTTGTCTCTTGTACCAGAGATCGTGTGACATGGGATTGGGGGTGCCCTTCAACATTGCCTCGTATGCGTTGCTCACCAAGATGATAGCTCATGTCGTGGACATGGACTGTGGCGAATTTATTCACACTTTGGGCGATGCGCACGTCTACTTGGATCACATTGATGCTTTAAAGACCCAGATGGAACGCACACCTAAGCAGTTTCCCAAGTTGGTGATTAAAGAGGGGAGGAAGGGAGAGATTACGTCTATTGACGACTTCAGGTTTGAAGATTTCGAGATTGTGGGCTACGAGCCTGCCCCGGCCATTAAGATGAATATGAGTGTGTAATGCAAGACTAAGAAATGACAAGAACTAGGAATGAAAAGAACTCGGAAATGACAACTAGGAAATGACAAGTGGATTGGAAGCAGATCAATGCTAGTTTCCAAGTGCTAGCGAACGTTCGCCTGGCTCTCCAACTCGTGCTGGTCAACGAAATCAAATATATTGGAATCCACTTCTTCAACCGGGTCAGCCTCCTTGGCCCTGCGACGTAGAACCGCCCTTCTTCTGTTGGTGACATTGGAAAGGGGCTTTCTCCTTCTGGGTCGCGTTTCCTTCTTGATATCCTGAAACTCCTGCCCCTCCCCAGGTTTCTTGGTCACGGACCGACTCCTCTTTTTAGGACTCTCGTCAATCGGCAACAACGGGGTTGATTGGCCAGAAATGCCTTCCTTGTCAGAATAGACCGACACCTTTGTGCTCAACTCCGGCAAAAGCAGCTTTCCCACGTTATTTTGAGTGGGCTCGGGCAGAGAGCTTTTACCCAGTTCGTCCAACATCGCCAAATCAGCCAGACTGGCCACCGAAACCGACCGTTCTTTGCTATTTTCCCCGCTGTCTCCATGGTCTGATTGGTCTGGCCCGAAATTGCCCCATGTTTGCATGCCCAACTGGCTTCCTTCTCTATCTGCTCTGGGGGTAGAGCTTATTGGTCCACAAGAAGATAATGCGGCCAGCAAAGTGGCGAGAAGCGCGGAGGGCGGCAACTTCTCCTGCGTTCTAATATTTTCAAACTCGTGCACAAACCCTGCAAACCGGTCGGCCACCATAGACTCCACTATTTCCAAGGTATTCTGGATTCGGAATGCCGTATTGTTCTCGCTGCTATTCTGAAGAGCTACGTTCTCAGTAACAAGCTGGGTGATCTTGTTCTCCAAATCGGCAATTCTCAGCGTCAATTCAGCGTTCTTGATCGCTAGCAACTTGTTTTGTACCATATAACTGTCAATGTCTCTTGCTGGTTTGGTTTCGGGCTCCAGAGGCACAGTTTTGGACGAATATTGAACGTTCAGTTGAGACCCAGACCGTGAGGTCGGCTGCGTAATCATGCTAGATCTCCTGCTCTTAGCATTATAGTGCTGTGACCCGAGAGACAATCTAGCCATGGTAAAAGAGAAGTTAGTGGTAGGTAAACATTGGGAGTGCATGTATGGGAATTGAGTAGTGGAGGTAAACTGGCTTAGTTGAAGGGAAGAAGGATTTTCAAAATATGCAGGGCAATTCTAACGAGCGACATATCCCTTATTTTTAGCTCTTTTTCTGTCTTTCATATTCAGAATACGCCGGTCGATACGGCCCTGTGGAATCATATTCCTGCAGCTAACGCAACACCATCAACACACACAATCACATACAAAAACCCATTCCTTCCTCATGTCTTTATCAGAGAAAATCAACGCAAAAAGAGAGGAGCTCCATGACCTTCAGGAGCTCAAGAAATTCACAGGGTTGTTGGCCGCGAAACTAGAACAAATCGAAACGAAACTAGACACCATGGCCGATGGTGCAGAAAGTGTCGCCTTGATTCTTTCCAATTGGCAGGACGTGGTAAATTCGGTGTCGTTGGCATCGCTAGGGCTTCTAAATTACAGCAGCAAGGATTACGAGGAAAAGACGCCGTTGCCTGAGGGCTTGGTCAGAATTGGTTTGGACAAGGATAAAGAAGAAGACAATTGATAGGATAATAGGATAATGTGTATATTAATGGAAGTTATGGTTGCATGCCAAGTAGTTTTACCGCGTTTCTGCCTTGATGGTATCAACCCATAATGCAAGATTGTCAGATTTCACAAGTTGTTGAGCTTTCTCAAACAACGGCGACGCGTCTGCGCCCGAATTTTGCTTCAACGCGACAAGCAAACTGTCGAGAACGTCTATGAGACTCTGATTGTGTTGAACTTCTTTGATCGTGGTGTAAAGTGCAGTTTCTCTGACCTTCATCTTGTTTACTTCGTCCACATTGTCGCTCGTGTTGTTAATCTCGCTCCAATCATCAGTAAGCGTCAACAACTTAAGCCATACTTCCGTCGCTTGTTCTTGATAGATCTCATCGTTTGCAATCAGCGCAGCAACAAGAAGCGCATCGACAAACACCGAAGAAAACTGCAGCTTGGGCAGAATAGCCGTCAAAAGAGTGATGACCTGCTCTTTCAACAAAGGTAGCTGGTCCACAAATCGTTGGAAGAACGGCTCGAGCTCCACAGTGAGCTGCTTCTTGGAAATGTTTGCGTTTGCAAAATTGTTCACTAGGAATTCAAGGGTAAGGAGGTCTTTCTTGCCTTGAACGAAGAAACTCAACGAACGGTAGAGATTGTTCTGAACTCTGATCACCAAAAGGTTATTCTCCGCTTCAATGGCAATTTCATCGAGGACAATACTGTCTTTTGTTGAAACGTCTTCAACCTTAGCTGCAATGGCCGACAACTTTGCTAAGGAGAAGTTGCGCTCTCTGTTTTGTTGGTTATCAGTTTCCTTTTTAGAAGACAACAACATCAACACGTCGGAAGCTTTCTTGAAGTTCTTCGTTTGCAAGTAGTAGATCCACGCCACTTGCGACGTTGTTCGTGGGTTGCTATTGAAATATTGCTCCAAGTACTCCACATTAGACGTGGAATCCAGAAGTAGCGTCTTGATCTGATCTTCCTTGATGTAATACTCAAACAACTTCGATGCAAAAGAGTAGCCATACTTGTCCACGAAAAAGCGGGTTTGTTCCTGGACATACTCTGGAGATCTCTGTTTTTTTTCCTTGTCCAAAACCAAAGCAAGTGAATAGAAATCCTGATAATTCTCTGTAATATTCAATGCTTCACCAATCATACCATTGGAAAGTAATGCATTCACCCACTCTCCCTTTCTCAGCTTGTACCAGTCCAAGTAGCCCTTTAACTGGTCGTCCTCGGTGTCTTGCATGAACTGGATGGCATAAGTGACCAAAAAGAACAAAGTATCGCTCAACTTGACGAGATCGTGACGGTCAGTTTGAGAGCTGATGATACTCTTACCTTTTGTACAGTAAGCTTCGTAGAAGATCTCCTCTGCAAGAATTACAAATTTCAGGTCGAATATCCAGAGCATTCTTGTAGGGATCTTGTCAACTGCGGAGATGTAGAGCTTCTCGTTTTTGACCACGGCATCATGCAAAGTGGCCACCAAAATCTTGATAATGACGTTAATAGAAAAGTTCTCGTCAAACAATCGCTGCACAAACAGAGTCAACACCAAAAGAATGCTATCGACATTGTGGGAGAAAAACGAACGGGCAATGTCGTCACCGCTGCCTAGTCCAAGTTTCTCAATGACAGTAGTTAGTTTGGCCTTCAAGAGTGACGCTTCTGGAGTATCAACGTCGATAATAAGCCACAAATTCTGAGCGGCCTCCAACTTCTCCAAAGCCTGGACGATATCAGGAAGAAAAACAAACCAGGAGTCTGTGAAGTTGCGAGAAACATAGGAGATCAACTCTCGCAAGAGCGTAATTCTGGTGGAAAATGAGTCTCTGGTACTGGAGAAAAAAGGTGGAAGGTAGGAAGAGGAGGATTCCAAGATTTCCCGCAAAATCTCTTGAGTGGCCTGGGAAACAATGGCAATTGGGTAACTTGGTCCAACGTCAAAGTCGACCGTCTCAGAATTGTGGTAGAAAATTGCCTGCTGAATGTGAGACTTAAGAAGACAAACTGGATCAGTTGCATCGGGAACGTCTGAAGGAGTACCATCGTTAGAATTCGTAAATCGTTCAATGCGCAAAACTCCGTCACCTTTCGTAATTAAGACCAACGAGGCATTGGACGTGTCATTCACCTTATCCTCGTATCCAAGGCCAACAATCTGCGTAGTCGACTTGAAATTGATGATATCTTCCCACTGTGGTGTGTAGTACAGAAAAAGAGGAGTGGAAGACTTGATCAAGAAGGTAGTGTTGATGTCGGTTAGAATCACCGAGTTTCCCACAACAACGAAAGCCGTGATCCCTGGCTTAGGGATGTAAAGGCGAGGCTTCAAAGCCACCAGATCGGAAGCTCCTCTACCCACATCTGGCAATTGACGGGAGCCATAAACTAGGACGCCCAGTTCGTTGATTTTCATGTTGACCAACAAAAGTCTGTAGTGGCTTTCGCCTTGAATCGAACTTTGAACACGCACCAATGCAGTGTAGAGATCATCGGCAGCAGGAACTTCGGAAGAATACACTCTCAACGGCCAGAGATCTAGATATTTGACATCAACTACCGCGCCAGGAATGAAACCATCGATGTTATTCTCCAAGTATGAAGCCAACTTGTGGGTGGTTGTTTTTCGGCGATTTATGGAGGGAGCACCCAATACCGACGACTCAAAAACGAACTTTTTGAACACTCCTGCTGCATCTTGTACAATGATCTCCTGGGACATTCCATTGGCAGAGATCTTTCCAGATTTGATCGACACAACGTCGTCAGATACGCTGTCGCCTCCTCCGCGGCCCAACCAGCCGAATACACGCAGCGACTGTGCGGGGCTGATAAGCTCTACGGTCGACAAGTGGGGAGAACCGTTGAAGTCACGCAACAATACCAAAACTACCCGCTTCCACGACGTAGCGACCACAATGCCTGCTGGCTCAACATTTTCGGCCACAGTAATATACTCACCCTGTGCGGCCAGAATGCCCACGGTGGTCTCGATGAGTTTGCTGTTGATGAGCCCCAAAGCCGGAGCATAATGGACGCTTTCGTAGAATTTAACATGGCCATTGACAGAGTTAATGGTGACCAATCCCGGATCAGAGGAGGAGCCTGGCGCCGGGCGGGTCAAGATGGCCAATTCCAATGGATTCTCGCTTTCTTCCTCAAGCGGAAACTCGAAGCTGATGGGGTTGGTGTCGGCGGAATTGTAGGGCCACACACTTATGGACTTATCGGACACAACCAAGGCACATTTGGTGCTGTTGTCGGTGTAACCATTCAATGTGTCACCCGAGATGTCCATTCGATCATTGCTGAGCACTTCGGGCAAAGCCGGGAGCCTGAGCACGCAGTACTTGTCGTTTTTCGTGAGTTCTTCGCCTGAGTATGTGTTGATATTTGCAAGGGTAGAAAACGAAAGAGCAGCTTCGGTAGCGTCAGCCGAAAACGATTTTTGCGAGATTGTCGTGGACTCGGCGACGTCGAAGCGCCGGGGCCGGAAAAGCAGCTCCGGTTGTGTCATGGTGGCTGTCGAATTGAAGGTTTGGTTGTTAGAAAAGATGTTGATGGTCGTGCGGAAGACAAGTTTAGTGGAATGGTGGAAGCCATGGTGCCCGTGGACGATATAAAAATTGGTTTAATGGGCTAAAAGAGAATTCTAGTTCTCCCAACTACTGTTGTTTCGACTATATTTTCATTTTTTGCCTTCTTCTTTTTTTGGTTGTAGGACATTGCTCGAAATTAATTGGTGCGTGGACCACTCATCAACTCCATCCACTATACTCCAAGTTTCATTACCTGTCATGCTATTTTACACTCTCTGCTTCTTGGACTGGGGCTCCTCCACGTAGTCCTCCTCGTCAAACTCGGCTTCGTCCACCTGGTCGTACTTGGCCTTCAATCCCTTCATCTTTCTCGTCTGCATCTTGCTCAAATCCTGGTTGCCCACATGGATCTTGGCAACCTTGTCACCCATAAAGTCTGTAGTCACGTTCTTCTTCTCCTTGGCCTGCAACTGCTTAGGCTTGGACAATGCCTCCTTCTCCACATCTGGAGGTGGAGTCACTCTGCGGCCCACTTTGAAGTCAAATCTGGGGCCGATCTCATCCACCTCCACACGGGGAATCTTTTGCCCACTCTTGTACGACTTCAACTTGTACACTCTAAAATGTACCAATGGCAACTTGGACGAGTTCTCGTCCTCGATTTCTCCCACCGACAACGAAATGATGTATTGCAACCCAGCAACGTCCTGCAAGTCTGTCTCGTCTCCTCTATAGAAATCCATAAACAACGACTTTATGTGCTGGTACACAGGATGCGAGTCGAAAGCGGGGCCGTTAAAGGTGAACATGGGCTTCAATCCCAAGGGGAATGTCAACTTCTTGAAGTCTGCCAACAACTTGTGGTTGTCCTGGATGGACAACTCGATCATGTCGTAGACTTTGTGGTTGAAAAATCTCGTAAACACCAAGGTGTTGGGTCTCTTTTTGTTGTGGGTGGACATCACCATGAGAGCGGTGTCGTTTTTCTCCGAGAAGAACTCGAGGCCCGAGGCGTCTTCAAACGGTCTGATTTCGTTCTTTTTCGAGAACTTTTTGGCGTCGGGCTTCTTCAAAGCCATCAAGTCAACCATGGCATCATGCAAAAACTTGTTGCCGGTGGCGCCTGGCACAAATAAGGCGGTCTTTGTGTTTTCCACCAATTTGGCTTCTTTCTTGGCCAATGCTCTCTTAGACCGGGCGTTCTTGGGTTTGCTGGCGAGTTAGTAGATGAAGATGGGGAATCGGTAATGTTGCGATTTACGCTACAGCAAGGCTATTTCAACATACATTGTTCTGATCATTGGAGAAGATGTGGTAGGAAGTGAAGATGCTCATCGCCTCCATATAAAAAAAAGTTAGCGCGATAAGGTGTGAAAAAAAAGGTCGTACCCGGATTCGAACCGGGGTTGTTCGGATCAAAACCGAAAGTGATAACCACTACACTATACAACCGATAGGATGTTTAAGTTAGGGCTGTTGTTGGTTTTTGAAGGGTAAAACTTGAGTGGTACTGCAGATAAACAAATTTAGTAACTCTTCCATTTACAGCACCAATCAACGAAATATTATGAAAAATGGGTACGATGAGGCAAATTCCCTTCAAGGCTCCCGTACTGAACATCTCTACCTCATGTGTCCTGTTTCTGGGTTCATCTGGAAGAATCTTGATATGCCTGAGGTACTCCGTTGTGCAAATGTGGTGGTTGATAGCTACAGTTCAATTCCTTCAGATTTCTTCAGCTACCTTTCAGCTTGATTAGTATCTTTCTATTGTTCAGCGTCTCAATTATGCTCGACGAACTCGGTGGGATGCCTATCCTCGGATACCCTCCTGAGTTAGATGAGTCTGAGTTGAAGCGGTGGATACTTTACTATATGCTGCAGTACAGATAGTCACTGGCAATTGATTAGCGGTGGCAGACATTTAGTTAGAAAAAATATATAATAAAGATACGTAGAAAATAAATATGGATATTCCGGAATTCAATATTTCAATTCTACAATAGGGGGGTTTTGGAATTTCCTCCCGCCTTTAGCTAAAATATATAACCTTGATTCGTAAAAAAGAAAAAGGCAGTACAGATAGCTACTAATTTCTATCGCCAGCCGGCTCATCTCTTTAGTGAGTGTGGAATTTATTTGACCGACGTCACGTGATTCAATTTAGTGACATAACCGTTCTATTCACTCATAGCTGATGTAGGATCTTAACAGTCTCGTAGATGTATACTTATTACTCAATAAGCTATATATCTTTCTCTCTCTCTCTCTGTCTTTATAAAGTTAGAAATACTATATCTTTAAATAGTATTTCTCGTGATTAGTCAGTGATGTACCATAGGGATCATTATACTCAATTTGGACATCCGAGATAACGACTTGTCCAGATTAGAGATAGCGCTTGGTTCAAGATAGGGCAGACTCGCCTATCTATGCCAAAGCCGAATAAATGATTCTTATCTTTTACAACCTAATCTAGGTTGCAACTCCGTCCTCAATCATCATATGGAAATAAGTATTCGGGACTGCATATTGGCCCGCGCATGTCAACACTGTGAACCGCTTGCCTTTATGCAGAACACCTGTATGCGCTTAGCTAAACGTTATCTTATCGAGCGAGATCGGCCTTTCGGACCACTTTTTGGCCCCTTTGAACGTTTCTCAGTTTTTAAACATTCCATAGTTGGCAATGACAGATATACCTGGCCTTGTCAAGCGCAAGCGGCGTCCCCTGATCCGCACTCGCACTGGGTGTTTATGTTGTAGAAGAAGACGGAAAAAATGTGACGAGAAGAAACCCAAGTGTGGGGCATGTACTCGCTTGAACTACGAATGCAACTACGATTTGGTCCTCAACTGGCAGGAAAGCAACCAGATTCTGGTGATAAACCGAAATTTCCGTCCATACACTCACCTGTCCCAGTTCCTAGTATCGCAGAATGCTGATATGGAGCTCTACAATGCAATTGTGAATTGCAAGCAGGTGGACGTGAAGAATTTTTTCCCCACCTCAAGAAACCGAAAGCTTCAGCTCGACACAGCAACCTCCGACATGAACCGTCCCAGGGACAGCGAAGAGGAACTCTTGTTTGAGTACTACGTTAACGTGATTTGTCGTAAGAAGGTGTTTGCGGACTCACACTTCAATGAGTTCCGTGCTGTTACGGTACTCCCAGGTGGAATGTCATCGTCTCTTTTTCAGAGCATTTTGGCCATCGCTGCCAGCGACATGGAACGGAATGTCCCGTCCAAGTCAGATTACTATAGGCGGTTGACGTTGAAGTATAAGCACAACGCCATCGACTTGCTCTACAACTCGTTGGACAACCCAAATCCGAATTGCATGGCAGTATTGATAATCAGCATCATTATTCTCTGCTCTTTAGAGATAGGACACAACGCGACGGGCCGCTGGGTCAGCCATCTTCGAGAAGCATGCCTAGTGATTCAGTCGATTGGCGATGAGCAGATTTTGTCGTCTTCGTTGCTTTTGTTTGGATACCGCTACTTTGCTCTACGATATTCGTTACTATTAACAACGTTAAACCGAGAACACTGCTTGAAGTTCACGTCAGAGACTCCGTTGAGGATGATTGAGCTGTTTTTTGAAAGTAACATCATCGACCACCTCTTTGGGTGTTCGCCCAAGCTTATTTTCTTGATCCATCGCATAGTCCAGCTCAAGAACTCGGAATCCAAACATGAAGACATGTTCGACGAAATGTGGAAGATCCACCATGAATTGTTGGAAATGAAACAGGTCGACCTTGGCGATGATGAACGGCTCAAGACTTGCGCCCAGTTGTACTTGAACATCACTAGGGTTTATTTCAAAAATGTATTTAGGATGGCCATGCAGCGAACGGAGGACAAGTGGGAGATCGCTGTGGACCCTCTGGAGAACATAATAGCTGATACCTTTGCACTATTTCACAAATTAACAGATATCACCACGGAAAACTCCACCATGTTCCCTACATGGGCACTTTTCATCTTGGGAACAAATGAGCTTTACCAAACCGATGACTCTTTAAGGGTAAATGTGATTGAAGTCTTCGACAAAATGGAGCAATTGTGGCCCAAGGCTTCTCCCACTGTTATCCGAACGGCCATTGAGCTCATTTGGAAGATTCACGACTTGAGATTCGATGATGAACATGGTGTTAGATACAATGTCCTGGATGGGGTGCATAAGGATGTTGTTTCCTGGCAAGATGTCCTCTGCTCGTCTGGCATACGATTGGCCTTGACGTGAATATGCTCCTTGCTATACTCGGGAACTACAGCACCTGGTCGGCCTCAATGCTGCTGTGACATCACTGATGTTGAAGATCAAATCTGTACCCACACATTTACTGTCACTCACTTATGAATATATTCAAATGCTTCCACTACTTACTGTGATGTATTCAATGCCTCCACGAACTTACCCCAAGATCCTCCTGCCCTGGCAACATACCCCAGAAGATTGGGAGGAGTTGGGGAATGGGTGCCATCTCTGACTCCATAACCACCACCACCAGGAGTCGAAATCTTGATAATATCACCCTTGTTAACATCGATTTCCGCAGTAGGGCCCACATGCTTCCAGTAGATAGTAACGCCATCTTCTCCAATCCTTCCGAGTCTATTCTCTCCTCTTCCTCCTTCTCCTCCACCAGCCATGCCATATGGAGCGAATACTCTCCGTTGAGTCAAAATCGAAGCATGACATGCGGAAGTGAATTGAAGCTCGCGGATCAATCCTTCACCACCATTCCACTTTCCAATTCCAGCACTGCCTTGACGCACAGCAAATTGCTTGAGAACAACTGGATATCTTTGTTCGAGCACTTCAGGATCTGTCATTAACGTATTAGTCATGTTACACTGAGTGCCACTAAATCCATGAAATCCGTTTCCAGCCCCAGAGCCTCCACCAATTGTTTCACAGAATCCAAAGCCTGGAACCAAATCACCAGTATCTTCATCAATTCCTCCTTGTCCAAAGCATAAGCAGTTCATGCACCCGTACGATGCTGCAACAGTTCCAAATGCTTTCATAATTACATCGGTGATTTTTTGAGAAGTAATTCCGTTTCCACCGGAGACAGCCGCAGTCACACTAGGATTCAAAACAGTTCCTTCAGGGATGTTCACTTCAATGGGTGTCAAGACACCTTCATTTAAAGGTAAATCACCATCTGTGATGTGACATCTCAAGCAATACGTAATGCAAGCATAGGTGATAGAAGAAGGTGCATTGAAACAGTTGAAGGTCTCTTCCGCAGTTCCACTGAAATCGAAAAGAGCCGATCCAGTCTCTTCGTCAATGGAAATGGAAAGTTGGATTCGGGCACCATCGTCCATATAGTCAACAGCGGTAAGTGGTAAGGCATCTTTTCTTTCCTTCGCGAGCTTCTTCAAGAAGCTTCTCACCGACATCTCGGATGTTTGATTAATGGCTCTCATATAGAAAAGTACAGTTTCGGTATCATACTCCGTGAACAAATCCTTCAAGAGATTTATGCCTTTCTGATTAGCGGCAATAGCTGCTTTTATATCAGATACGTTATCAGATACCTTTCTGGAGGGAGAAGAGCCAGGGATCTTCTTCAAGTCATCCACGAAGTACTTCTGAACTCCCTGAATGTCGAATTTCCCATTTTGCACAACTTTCCATGCTTCAAATTTGGCACCCTCCATATCAAGTTGCGTTGCTGAAGAGTCCATTGACCCAGCGACACTTCCTCCAATTTCGGCGTGGTGAGCTCTAGATCCCAAAAAGAACCGGATAACTCCATCGACGAAAACTGGAGAAATGATGGTAATATCAGGCAAATGAGTTCCTTTGGCATTTGGATGATTAGTAGCGAGCACATCACCAGGGTGGATGTCATCACCCCAGTAATTGATTTGCTATTTCACCGCAAAAGACATGGCACTCAAGTGGACTGGCACTGCAGGGGCATTTGCAACTAAGCTTCCATCTTTGTCGAATAGAGCACAGCTGAAGTCCATTCTTTCCTTGATGTTGGCACTCACAGAGATCTTCTGCAACGTCGTACACATGGACTCCGCAATCGACATGAACCTATGAGAAAAGATAGACAACTTAACTGGATCTACCACATTAGTCGCTTGCAACGTAGTAGCGATCGATTCCTCTTGTAAATCTATGACGACGTGTCTCGGTAAGACTGTCATCGTTGAATGTGGTTCCAACAAAATTGTTTGCGTGGAATCCAACACTAGCGCTGGGCCCAGCACCTGCCCGCCAATGGGCAACTCGTCAAGCATGTAAATTTCAGAGTCCTGGAACCCACTAGAAAAATACAACAGGGTGACCTTTCTGGCGAGCTCCTTGTTGATAGGAATTAGCTTGGTATTCTTCAAGTCTGCAAACGGAGATCTCTCTTTGATCTTGTTAACATTTCCAATACCTCTTACGCGGATGTCAGTAACAATCACCGGCTTGCTGTCATCGTTAAAGGAGAATTCACGTTCATGGGTGTCGTAGAATGTGGACAAGAAGTCGTTTCCTCTGCTCTCAGAGATCATGAGCTTTGAGTCGGAACCTTTGTATCCCATGTTGAAGAAAATCTCGTAGTCTACGTTCCGAACCCCTTGCTCCTTCAATTCATCAAACACTTTCTTCTTCAAAGACTCACATTCTGCAAGTAAGCTTTCACGGGATTCTTGTGAATATTCCTTTAAGGTAGGCTCTTGTGCTTCCTGTGTGATATCTGCCATGGCAATACCATAAGCAGACAAGATCGACGAATATCTATGAATGACCACTCGCTTCATTTTCAACACCTTTGCCAACGGAACGGCGTGCTGACCACCGGCGCCACCAAAAGATGCAAGATTGTGCTTCGCAACATCGAATCCCTTATTTTCAGTGAGGTGTCTGATGGGCTTGGCCATAGCGACATTTGCAACATCAAGAAAGCCAAGGGCCACCTCGTAGGGGGTCATGGGCTTTGTTTCGGGATGATCGGCGTTGATTTTTGCAGTCAATTCCTCGAATTTAGTAATGACAGCAGCCTTATCCAACTCCTGATCTTCATTGGGCCCAAAGATCTTGGGGAAAAACTCAGGCTGGATTCTGCCACACATCAAGTTGGCATCCGTAATAGTCAAGTTTTGACCATTCTTCCGGTAGCAGACCGGTCCTGGATGTGCAGAGGAGCTCTCTGGTCCCACGCAGTAGAGGCCATTCTTGTAGGTTAAAATGGAGCCTCCGCCGGCCGCAACTGTATTGATATCAAGCTGAGGTGCTGCCAATTTGATACCAGCTGTAGTAGCTTCAAACACATGCTCGTATGCACCGGCATATCGCGAGACATCCGTGGAGGTTCCGCCCATATCAAATCCGATGGTGTGGGTTCCCTCGGCCTCGTCGTAACAAGTCATGGCCTGGCCAACGACTCCGCCGGCCGGTCCAGACAACAACAGCTTGAGGCCAGTGAATTTTCTGTAGTCACAGAGACCACCGTCGGACATCATGAACTCCACCCGAGTGGTCTCCTCGAATCCCTTTTGGAATCCCGAAATCAATCCGTTGATGTATTCTTGCACAATGGGAGTAAGGTAGGCGTCGACACAAGTGGACTGGCCCCTGTTGACCGCCTTGATCATGGGCAACACTTGATGGGACAAGGTGATATTGTCAAAGCCTACCTCCTGAGCGATCTGCCCGATCCGCTTTTCGTGGGCCTGGAAATTGTAGCCATGGATGAGAACCACGGCGAGAGACCTGATCCCCATCTCCTTCAATTCCTGGAGCTGAGCCCTGACACTACTCTCATCAAGCGGCTTGACGATCTGGACAACCTCCTTAGTGGAGCCAAGAACGAAGGTCTTGTCGTCGATCAAGTCCATGGCATTGTAGCCCGAGGCGTCCTCGGTGAACGCAGGGAGGGTGACTCTTTCCGAGACCTCGATGACCTTCTGGTACAACACATCCGGCTTGATGATGTTCAACGCGAAGAGGTCAGGTCGCGACTGGTTGCCGATGTGCAAGATATCCTTGAAACCCTCGGTAGTGACGAGGGCAGTGGGAACACCTTTTCGCTCCAATAACGCATTGGTGGCCACAGTTGTGCCGAGCCGAATGCTTTCGATTGCAGAAATGTCCAACGGCTCACCGCGGGGAATGGGTATCCCGTGGAAGTGCTCCATCACCCGCCGGATGCCTTCGATGTTGGCATCGGGGTAGTTGGATGGGTCCACGGAGAGCAACTTGAACACGTAGTCTTCCTTTCCCGGCATAACGGCCAACACATCGGTGAAGGTTCCGCCACGGTCGATTGCCACCTTGATGCCATTAGCTTTGGTCATACTTAGCAAGTCTACAAGGTTGATCACATTATTCACTGCCAATATATATCTGGCTGAGATAGACTGCACCGAGAAGCGGAAGTTGTAAGCGCGGAAACGTTATCGCGATGTGATGGTTATGAGGAGAGGAAGGAGTAAGCGCCCACCAATGGCAGCGAACTCATCAAGGGCGGCCGTAACGGCAGGAGAAGGGAGGGATCACTGCTGGAAAGCGCAAGCGCAACAATCTTGAACATTTTGATGGAATGCCCAACACCGATAGTACGTATCTGATTAATTGGCGATAGGAGACGGCATACTGAACTCGCTTGCGATAGCAGGCGGCTTACTGACTCGATGCGATAATAGAGGAAACACATGAAGCTTAATTCTTGCGATCCGACAACTAGCTATCAGCGGGTCACGACTCATGTTCTACTATCGCTTATGCTCTATTCCCTCCTCCACACTGACTTCGCATACTCTATGCCTATAATCTATTCACCTTTGCTCTGGTATCCACCTATCTAGCTACTTCAAGTGACAAACAATTCTAAATGTGCACCTTCCCAACATACATTCTTGTATATGTTTATTTTTCTACTACAACTTGTACTCCGGAGCTCTAGCATCCTCAGCGAATGTAATCTCTCCAAAGTCAATCTCCTCATTTACCACCCTCCAAGAACATTTGGCCGCACTGAAGGTAACGGCTTCTTCCTTCCACCTCCAGCAGTGCTCTAGTTCTGGGTCAAGCTTACCCTCCAACTTTTCACGAATATACTTGCCAATATTGGGCAAGAACTTGAAAGCATGCCCGCTATCCCCAGAGGCAACATACACCTGGTGGTACTCTGGAACCTTATCGACAATGAGATGCGAGTCTGAAGTGTCTGCAATCCAACAGGCCTTGTGGTCGAACAGTTTGTGGTGGGCCAACTCGGGTGCATACTTCTGCAAGAGGGCTACCGCTTGTTGGGGTCCATCAAAAGGAATGGTGTCGGCCGGATTCTGCAATTTGTACCGGGGCAAGCTCTTCTTGCCCGTGGAGTCAAATGGATCTGCAACGTAGTTGGAGGCACCTGATCCTGGCAAGCAAATCTTCAAGATTCGTGTTTTTGGATCTGGAGGGAAGAAGTAGCCCAATTCAGCATCAAAAATGACAGGGATCCCTTTGTACTTGTCGTATTCCTTCTCACTGAGGCGAATGTGTGTGACAAATAGGCCAGTGGCAGATTGCTGGTTTCTCATGTCCACAAGATATCCTGACGATGCCCCCATACTGACAATGATGTTGTCTGCTGTGTATGTGGACCCATCTTGAGTGACCACATGATCGATTCCATTGGCACTGACGATTTTCACGGCTTTACCAGCATCGCCAAAATGGAATTTCACCCCAAGAACTTTGGCACTTTCAAAAACTGCCTTCAAAGAGTTCGCTGCATGCGCCAACCCCGACTCGGGATTCCACTTGAGCTCTGCATCGAACTCCACTTGGTTTCCATGGAAGACGGGAAACCGCGCAGCCAAATTTGCTCCTCCACTGAAAATCTCAACACCTTTGCCCTCACCCACCTTTTGCAAGTTCTCAATGCCAAGTTGTTCGAAGTCCTTGCGCGCCACGTACGATTTGGGTGTCGACATCACTCGCCCACACTCGTTGTACGTGTTTGTGAACATGGGAGAGGTTCGCCACAAATTCAACGCTTCAACAGACATCTTTGTGTACTGAATATCTGCGTACTCTGTCCTGATGATCTTGTTGTAGTCATTGGCAGCAGACCATGGAGATGGCACGGAATACGCATCGATTGCAGTGACATGGTAGCCCTGCTGGGCCAACTCATGAGCCGCAGATAATCCCAATACGCCACAGCCCACAATAAGAACACTGGACATGTTTCAACTGGTTTCCAGATAGACCCCTCTGGGAAAATGGAGCCAAATACCTGTAGTCTGACGTCTTATCAACTCGTGGAATCTCCAACAGCACCTTATCAGGAAATAGTCATTATGCAGCTTCTATGCACGGCCATTTCTTATCGGGCGCTTGCGGCTGCCAGAATTTTGCGCGTCTACGGTTTCCAATGCTGACTTAAGCATGCAGTTTGCAATCGACAGTCGATACGATGAGATCCTGCTTGAATGCAAATCAAAAGATAAAACGCCCGGGGTGTAGCAAAGATAAATCCTCTGGCAATATATATTAGCCAGAGAACGCCTTCTCAAGCTTCCAGTATCAACAATGCGTTCTATCTCTCCTCCAGATACCATATCCGACAACGAAAAGACTACCAATGTGGTAACCATCAAGAGTGCCCTGGACGTACTCGATAGCGTTAACCTCGACGAAGGTGCTAAGTTTTTGCTTGAGCATCCCGAACATGCCGAATACTCTCCGCAAGAGGCCAAAATGGTGTTGAGAAAGATTGACTTAATGTTGATGCCCATCATGACTTTGCTCATTACTTTTGCTGCTGCCGACAAGATCATCATCTCAAATGCCGCAGTATATGGAATGAAGGCTGATCTCAATTTGGTTGGGAAACAGTATTCTTGGATTGGGTCGATCTTCTACTTTGGATACTTGATCACCGAGTTTCCTGCGACGTTCTTGCTTCAGAGGTACCCCGTGGGAAAGACGTTATGCCTCTCGTTTGCCGCGTGGAACGCTGTGCTTATGTGTATGGCTGCAGCCAATAACTTCGCTGCCATGGCGGCCATGAGATTCTTGTTGGGAATGGGTGAAGCATTTTTGTTTCCTGCTTGCTCTATCATCACGGCCATGTTCTATAAGAAGGCAGAGCAGCCATTCAGAACCGCTATTTGGTTCTCCGGATTTTCCTCTCTCGTCACTGGTGTCTTATCTTACGCTGTCGGTCATGCACATTCAAAAATAGCCAATTGGCGGTTGCTCTTCTTAGTGTTTGGATGCATCACGTTGTTCTTGACATTTTGCTTGTACCTCATTTTGCCTGATTCGCCCATGTCTTGCAAATGGCTATCGGAGAGAGAGAAGTACATTGCAGTTCATAGAACTTCTGAGAACAGAACTGGTGTCAAGAACAAAAAGATGAAAAGAGAACAAATAGTTGAAGCTGCCAAGGACTGGAAGACATGGGTGATGGCACTGTTCGCCTTATGCAACAACATTTCAAATGGTGGCTTGGTCACTTTTGCTGCTCAAATCGTTTCAGGGCTTGGATATTCTCCTCTTAGAACGACGCTCTTGGGTATGCCTACTGGTGTGTTCATGACGGCAAGCAGTGCGATCATTGCTTTGGTCACTTTCTTCTCTCCTAAGAAGTTCAGAACGACCGCTGCTGCTATCGTATGTTTATGTCCCTTGATCTGCTGTGTTCTTATGATGAAGCTTCCACGTGAACACAAGACAAGCTTGTTGATGGCTTACTACTTCTTCTATTTCTACTGGGGACCTTATGTCTGCATGACTGCTATTTGCTACGCAAACACAGCTGGACACACTAAGAAAAGTGTCGTAAATGCTGTGAATTTTACAGCATACTGTGTTTCAAACATCATTGCCCCCCAGTTTTTTATTTCAAGCGAAGCCCCTGGGTATGCAACTGGTTATCACGCCATCCTAGGGTTCACCACGGCATCCTTTCTTTGTATTGTCGTGTATGGCACCGGATGCTATATCGAAAACAAAAGAAGGGATAAGAAGTACGGATACGCTGAGGACAATTTTGAACCTGAGATTGATGCTCTTGATTTGACTGACATACAAAAGGAGAAGTTCTTCCGTTACGTATGGTAATGATTTGCTGCTGGAGATTCATATATTCAATTTGTTGTAATAGATTTTGGTTCGTAGAGTTAATACCGAAAAAAATAGTTATCACTAAAACCCCAGCGGTGACGCGGCCCTTAAGTATTCTTCAGAACCTCGTTGGGCCACGGCGCCATAGGCGGGAAGGCTGTTAGAAACCATATTACAATTTTAGTGTCTTAGGAAATGAGTGGTTCCAGATTCCCAAGGAAAATAAGTTCATGCTGTTATCTTGCTGGGGCCGTCACTTCTCGGGGCATTATGAGAGTCTCCTGTCGTAAAATCGAAGGAAATGTTTCTTCCGATACGACTATTGCAGGTTGTCCTTCCCGTATAAGAACAATGCCATGTACTTCCTCTAAAATTCGAAGGTTATGAGCCAACATTCGTCGTACTTCTCCAACGCCAACAATTGCAACAAAAAGTCTCGACGAATGGAGTCAAAGAATCACCGTTTCAACATCAAATATGAGCATCGCAAATATCTCCACAAACCATTTTGTTCCCTCTGCCCTCCTACTCCTTATCGTCTCGGTCATGGTGATTAGCCTCACTTAGCCGAGAATCCTTAACCCTACATATAGTCCCACAGGATAAGAAGGACCAATATAAATTGCGGCAGATCTGCTCGGCAAAAATCGCCGATTGTCCCCTTTTTCTCTTGAATCGGGACTCCCGATTGGCTACTTTCCCTCCTGAGCGCCCCGCATGCATCTCGACCCTGGCGGCTACTGCGCCCGCATGCGATTGTCTATTGACACAATTATGGGGCATCGTATTCTCATCGCAACGACTCTCTGCAGGTGATTGCGTATCTAGGCTATCGAGAAAAAACCTCTTGACCCTGATCATTAGTAGGTGGTGACATTGTAATATCGCCATTTTCTCCCGTGTTGTACTTGCTGTTGCAGCCATACCATCCTGGGCTTCCCCGCTTTGTCTGCCCTTATCTCCGCCATTGTGGCTGGCAACCCTCCACTGGCCCTCTCACCATGAACGGCCAGCCAGAAAGGAACAGTCCCATGAGCTCGTCCGAGACGCTCAGCGGCTCCTCCAGCCCCCATGTATTCAAACTCGTCAACGTGCCCCAGCAATCGAGAAAACAGCGCTCGTCGTCCATGAACTCAATTGGCTCAAACACATCGGGCAACCACCATCGCAGCATGTCCATCATTAGTTTGGAACTGCCTCGAAACTCCATAGTATCCATCGATGACAACTTTCTCCGGCCCACGCGAAACAACAGCACTGCGAGCTTGACGTCGTTGGTGCCGCATGTCTCGCCCAATGAACCGAAAGATAGCTATGCATCACACCGAATGTCCAAGATCCGACCCAAAACCAACAGCGCCGTATATTCCGACGACGACTCGGAGTCGGAGGTTCTGTCGTCGCGATTTAAGTGGCGGCGGCGCTCCAGCGACAAGGTTCTGAAACCGACGTTTCTCTCGAACCTCAAGAAGGATTTCAAGTTCAAGTACGACAACCACTTAGTACCCAAGGTTACGACCGCTCCTCCGACGACAAGAGCGTTGGAAGATTCTACGCCTTCGCCTCTTTCCATGGCCAACGAAGGTTCCACGCTACATACATCACACCACCATCTGCATCATGTACATTTCGCTAGCTCCAGCCATAACGCGAACTCCAATCATAACGCTAGCTCTAGCCATCTTCACCATGTCCACCATTTACCTGAGCCGGACCTCGATGTTTTGCCGGCCTCCGCACGAGCCGCAGGAAAGAAGCAGCGCAATTCGTCCATTACCCAATCCATATTTCTCAAGAAGAGACTACTTCTCTCCAAAGACATCCAATTGGAACTTCTAGGTCCACACAGCCAGCTGTCACAAACCTCTTCGTCGATGGTGAATGAGGACACAAAATTTCCTGGAGTGCTGCTGCCCATCCCGCTGCGTGGACTACTACATCATTATCTTCTGCTGCCAGAGCCACCTGCTCTGGCTCCGCCCACATCGGTTCCCTTGCATAGGTCTCCTTCACCTCCTTTGCCTTCTCAGTCTGTGCCGCAAGCTTCACCTTCTCGGGAAGTTCCACTGCTCAGACAGCAAAATAAGCTCATCAGCGAGCTTAATAGAAAATGGAACAGAGCTTTTTATGAAGAAGAAAAGCGATTGGCAGACCTTACTTCAAAAAGCCAGCCTCAACACTCTAAGAAGCGAGTGCGTTCTGAACTGGTGTCAAGCAGCGATAGCTAGACATGTCTGCACTAACAATAAAGGGTTCAATCTAATCAAGGGGTCCAATCGAACCATGGGTTCACCTACTAATCATTGAGTTCGTCAATGCATGTATATTATGATCAATAAATTATTTACAACAACACCTCGTCATCCTTGTGTATAGCCATCTCACTGAAGAAAGGCGCCTTCATGAGCTGGCTTGCGGAGTGACGCTTGTGGGGATCCAAGTTGACAGATGCGTAGAGGAGTTGGAGCAAATGCTTGAGGTCGTTATAGCCTTCAAAATCCTTTTTGAACTGGTTGTACTCTTCACTAGTGACATCCAGGCTGCTAGGAAGCGAAGGCTTAATAAGGGTATTCGTTTTCGCATCTAGATACTTCAACGTATCATAAATAACGGAATCGGAAGGAAGACAATCGTTCTCTTCTTCGTGTGATAAAACGGACGCCAAGAGCTTCACCAAGTTACCGTTGTAACTCGTGGACAGGATGTTGGGAATGCTGATTTCGAGACCGCAGCCGTGGAGCTCTGCGCATTTCTGAAGTTTCTCGACGCCAAATATAAGGAGAATTTCCACAATAGCGTCGATGTCGTCGGGAGAGTTGAAAAGAGGAAATTTGCGTGCCAAGAGTGACAAGCAGATGATGCCAGCGGACCAAATGTCGATTTTCACAGACTGGTTCGTACACTTGAAGAGAACCTCAGGAGCTCGAAAGCCTCGAGTGCCCGCACGGTTGGCCCGTCTTGGAGGACGCTGGTCCAGCTTGGGATATGCAGCCTTGATGTTGAGACGTTTCAGGTGGAGCTTGCTGCTCGAGCTCCTCTCTTTGGACAAGCAGGGGCACATATTTGTGGAGCGGTTGGACGACGACATGGACAGAGGCATTTTCTCTGCCAACCCAAAGTCGACTAGCACGCCCTTTCCCTTGAATGGGTCATAGAGGAAGTTTGTAGGCTTGAGGTCTCTATGGATGATACCTTTGCTGTGCACGAAATTTAAGCCCTGGAGAAGCTCCCACATGTACTTCTTGATGCCCTTAATGGGGAGATCACGGTAAAAGTCCCGGAAATCTGCATGCTGGTAGTAGGGAAGTATAGCCAACACCTGGTCCTGGTAGCGCAAGATGTCAAGCAAGGGGGCCACGTGGGAGTTGCCGCTCAACATGTAAAGCAAGCTGAGCTCGTTGTGAATACGGTTTGGCGACGAAGTCACGTAGATCTGTTTGAGAGCCACTAGAGGGTTCTTCTTTTTCTGTGAACGGGAGACCGTCCGCTGGAGGGGCGGCGACTTCCAAATCTGCGACCCCAAAACTACCGCACCGTTGACTGCCTCAGCCTTATACACGGTGGAGAACGTTCCCTCGCCGATTTTGTCTAGCAACCTATACTTATCTGTCAAAATAGGGAAACACTGTTCTAGTTTGTGCATATCCTCCAACACTTCGAGGGTCACCGCGTCGTCCTCGGCCGTCTCATTGGCTGGCTTCCCTGGCTCTGCTAGAGGCGTGCTTGCCTTGGAATCGGGCAGTTTCTCTCTTCTTTCGCCCCTGAGGTTCAGATCTCGAATATACTTCGAGCTCAATGTGATGTCTGTGCCCATGGGTGACAAAGGGCGCGTGGACGAGTCGTCCCTAGAAATATCGCCTATTCTGGCCATTTTGCTGGATTTGTCGTCGAAAGGATTATCCACCGAGCTGCGGCGCTTCTTTGCAAGTTCCATCTCCAAGTCTAGAACTCTGTTTTGTATGTGGTCGCCAGAGGCGATTGGCGACGCCTTCTTTGCAGGCGAGACGCGTTCTCGTAACTTCTTGAAGGACGTGACCACTGACTCCATTTTGGCCAAAGACTTTGTGGTTTTGGAAGTGCTGGCGTCTGCAGAGCAAATAGGAAAAGTGTTTTGGGGCACGGTTAGCGTGTATTGTGGTGTACGGGTGCAAAAGTTGGGGTTGGGTTTTAGAGAAGAGAAAAGCGAAAGTGGGAGGGGAAGAGGTGATGGGGAGACAAACGAGGTGAAATAGGCATTTATGGGGTTGAACCGATACTAGAAGAGCTTTGGCGTGTTGAAGTTGGCCATGTTGGTTTGTATTATGTGCAGGTGAGAGGGAAATAGAGGAAGTAGTAGAGAGGGAAGTAGAGAAGGTAGTAGAGATTGATGACTTGGCAGTGCATGGCTCAAATTGATCTTTCTGTGATCCGTGAGATTTGTTGCCTTCTAATATTTCTAAAATTCTGGTGTCTTTAGTCCTACTGTCCTGGCACATAAGCGAGACACACAGCTTTTCAATGATCCATTCACAATAGCCGAAAGAATATTCGTCTATATTCTCAAATCTTCTCTATTCAGACTAATTTATGGGCCCTACTTACCTGTCTGGCTTTAACTACTCTAGTCTCGAGAGTCTAGTCTCAAAATGTAAGTCCCCTACTACCTCACTCTGTCTCACTCACCTACTGATCTCACTCTATCCACCTCCTCATCCCCACGCAACAAAAGCGCCAAACAAACTCTAAAATTAACACCAATCGAGCCCCATCTTTCAACAAATTGCCTCAGATTCACCGAATTCCTCCATTGTTATAAATTTCAACCGACCTCTTTACCCACCCCCAGCCACGACATTCTGCGACATCGCGACATCCACCATTTTTTGTCCAAAATTTTTCTTTTTCCATACCAAGACCTCAAATGTTCTCCAGAACAGCCCCCGCCGGGTGCTCCCGTCAGGCTGTCTCGCTTCAGAGCGTCAGAACAGCAAAGAGAAAACCGGCCTACCCGCGGTACAGGGCCGAATTGGTGCCATTGTCCCACCCCAAAAAGGACCACAGCTCATTCTTCCAGAGACATTTGAAGGCATGGCTAGGTCCCAGAAACATCCGGGGCGAGTACTACAGAAACAAGTACTTTTATCCGCCACAGAACCACACGCCCAATTACGTTGTTCCTGACGGCCGTACCGTGGTGACGCCTGGCAAGGAACAATACTCCAGACCAATGGACTTCAATAGAAACCCTTCGTTGCATCCTTTCCCACAGAACCTTCACTGCAAGACGGCGTCGGTGATCTCCGAGGACTTGAAGCAGAAAATATATAGCGAAGTGGTGGAGGCCAACGTGCTGCCCCAGGAGATTGCACACAAGTATGGCATCAAGCTTACGAGAGTGGAAGCTATTGTCAAGTTGCAGCAGATCGAGAAAGGCTGGAGAGAACAAGTATGTACATTTCCCCATTTGGGCGCCGAAATGATGAGTTATTTGATTAGTCTTGAAGACACCGACATGGTTAAAACTTTGCATATTACTGAACGGCAGCCACATGAAGACAACTATACTAACATTTTCAGGGTAAACTCACTAAGGAATTGGGCAAGTTTTCGGGTGTCATGACGAAAATGTTCCCTTTGTACGATCCTCCAAAGGAGGCCGACAACTTGACGGAAATCCCTACGCCTCACAAAACGTTGCACCAGCGGTTTTTGACCATTAGCGAAAGTGAGCCGTTTGGTCCAGTGGATGCTGCCAGGATTTTCGGCCTAGAACCGGCCCAGCAAACGTTGGACAATTTGACGGAGGTGTCCGAGGATAGTAACAACACCGTTAAATTGAATAAGGTTGTGGTGGGAGTACAAAAGAAGGGTGACGACACGCAATTCAGATTCACCAAGGCTACATCGGGACAGGTAGGTTTCCGTTACGGAGCCCTGAGAAGAGACAGAAAGAAGGACAGAGCAATTGGTTTTGACCAGCTCGGACGTATGGTGTACACTGTGTAAATGTATATAGGGAGTGTAACTGATACGAAAGGATAGCAGAAGATTTAGTAAGGGACATAGATCCATTGGTTATGGTCTAATTGCCTTGACTGAGTCAGGAAGACCACAGTCATTTCTTATGTTGTGACCACTCATTTCCTTATCGATCAAGAGCTATTGATAGTTGCCAGGATTAACACACTCGTAAAATCTTCGAGAGTCTGTCGGCAAATCAAGGATGTTGTCGTTGACGACAGAAAACCATAGGTGTACGGATGTTTATTCGTTGGTGTACGGGTGTTTATTCAATGGTGTATGGATGTTTTCCATCTGTGGCTCTGACTTTGTGGTTAAGACTTTGTGGTTAAGACTTTGTGGTTAAGACTTTGTGGTACTCCTCGCGAATGTGCCTGTCAGAAATGCAACTTCTTTTCTCTAGAACCATTGCTCCTCGATTCGACTTGATCAGCCGCTTGCAAATCGTAGATAACTACCCTCGTCATTGCATGGACTTTCAGCCTTCGGTTTTTTATGGTATGGCAACTCTCGACATGATCATTGTGATTTCTTATCGGGACACCACAATTTCAATATCTCGTTGATGTTCGTATCTAGGACTGCCTAATGAATTAAAAATTGTCTTCTTTTGACCGCTCTTCCCTATTAGTCTGATTGTCTGTGTCCCAATGCCCCTCAATAATCAAGGTTCATAAACATCTAAAGTATTCAAGTTATTTGTCGTCGCAAACTTCACGTATTTCACATTTGGTTCTTTTTTCTTTTTTTTTTATGTTTTTCCACTCAAAAGTTTTTAGTTTCAACTTCCAGTGTATCCGGGCCGAAATTTCGCAACCATTCTGCATTTTCGCCTCGCTATCCAATTCCTACCGCATATCCACAAACTTCAAAAGACCTCAAAAAATATCAAAAATCCTAAATTCCTTATGAGCCTTATAAGTCTAAAAAACTTAAATGCTTCAAAACCAATCAAACTCCCTTTTCTTGTCTCCCCACCATTGTCCCCATTAATCCTTTCGCCCAACTACCACCTCTCAAATACATCCCCAGATCCCGTGCACCGCACGACCTTCACCTATTTTTTCTGACACGTCCATGATCTAAATATACTACACCAAACCATGCTTTCACGCTGTGTGGCCCTCTTGGCTCTTTTCCAGTTGATCACCGCCTCGGCCTTGACATTCAACTTGCCCGCCAAGGAACAGGCGTGTTTCTATGTCAACACCGAGAAGGAAAACACCCAGGTCAGCTTCTACTTTGCGGTGCAACAGGGCGGCTCGTTTGACGTCGACTACACCATCAAAGATCCCAATAACAGAATCTTGGATGAAGCCACCAAGCAAAGACAGGGAGATTTCTCCTTCAATGCCCAGCATCCTGGCCAATACGAGTTCTGCTTCCTGAATGAGATGTCGACTTTTGCCGAGAAGGTGGTGGACTTTGAAATCAAGTACGAGGGCGACGCCTCATCGGCGTTCCGTGCCCAGATGCCTAAACAGCCCAACACTAAGCCGATTGCCCACGTGGAGGCCATGAAGGCCACCGCTGAGAGCATTGATAGGCAGTTGGATGATCTCAAGAGAGCATTGCAGTACTACAAGACCCGTAACAACAGAAACCAGGCCACCGTGCAGCTGACGGAGTCCAGAATCTACTACTTTTCCATTTTGGAGGTTTTGTTGATGGTAGGAATGGCGTTCTTGCAGATCGTCGTGGTGCAGTTGTTCTTCAAGGGCCTGAGAAAGCAATTGGTGTAGAGAGGATTTATGATTACAAAAATGACAGATGCTATTCTAATATACATGTAGACGGAGGACCCACTGGCTGACGATTGACCGGTGGCCCCTGGCTTTTGACTGTTGGCCTACCCCTACTGACTGATTGGACAGTTTCTCAAGTAGTCCACCTTGTTCTTCAACACTCTCACGGACTTAAGGAAGATCTCCGAGGGCGTCATGGCCCCCGTGGACTCCACGTTGAACACAAAATGGTCTCTCTTACGGCCCAACTTGACCTTTCCGTTGAACTCGTCGTATCTGAGCACTTCTCTCGATACAGTGTCCTTACGGGCATCCTTGACGTATGCTTCGTCATTGTCGTTGATGCCAATCACACCCGAAGGGAAGCACTTCTGGAAGCGCTTGGCCTGGTCACCGACGATAGGCTGCACGATGTCGATCACGGGCATCAAACGGTAGGAGGCGGTCGCAACGGGCGAGAACTTGGCGTGGTCACTGCCAATCCCCAAGATACAGTGCACTCTCAAGGAAATCTCCTGGCCTGGACGCAATTTGGCCAATAAGATGTCTGGATCACAGGGCTCCACTGGCGAGTCTCTGAAGAGCTCGGCCTGGCGGCCCTGGGGCTCGAACTTCAAGTCTCTTGCGTACACACTCGAGTTTCTGTAAAGCAATTTGGGGTCGGTGGTGCCGGCAGGTGGATGTGGGTTGCGTGTGCAGCTGACATCGAGAGACAACACAATGGTGTTATTGTCGTTGTAGCGGTTCTCCTCTTCGGCAGCGGGGTCGAGCCACACCAACGAGTCTGGGTCCACATTCAATGGAATGAGACCGATTCTATGCGACAAAACCTCATCTTGGATGACCGAGGTGTTGTTGAAAATGTAGACGGTTTCTGCGGCAACAGAAGGCACCTCGGCCAACATGATTCTTCTGAATGCGTTGGCGATGGAGGTGTCGATGTGGATCAAGTCGAAGTTGGCAGTTCTGCCTGCGATGTAGGAGATGTCAATCTCAAACGATCTCTTGAACTTTTCGAGGTCCCAGGCGTTGTCCTCGGTCGAGTGGCCTGGGAAATCCGTCGACGACGTGTTGGTCACACGATTGTATTCGATACCGACAATGTTGGACATGGTTTGGATAGAAGATTGAGATGGAGGTTTGAATTTTTTTGTGAGATGAGGATGGTGCACGGGTGCAAAGAAGTGCTAGATGTGGACCGTGTGGGACGTTGGAAATTGGATCGAGGATGCCGAGAAATGGAATAGACGAGGGAGAATTTGCCGGGGAAAATTTTCCTGAAGTCAGATGCCTCAATTTGTGACAGTTTCAACGTCTGGAATGATATCATCATGGAGTATGTTTTGGAGGTACGGGTGTGGATTTGGATTCTGGCGATGGACTGGAGACGATAAGGATGAGGGAAAACGGGAAAAGGCATGTAGAAATGTCTAAGTTTGTTGCCGTTTGGTATTGATGATGTTGGTGTGTTTATAGTGGAAATGAGGACACCCAATGGTAATAATAAGCAGAGGAATGTCGTCAACATAGATCTGATCGAACCGTACTCAGAAGGATGCAAATTGATTCGGCAAACTTTGACATGAAATATAGTTAGGAGAATGACCAGATTGTTTCATTTAGCAGACCTTAAAAAAAGTTGAATAAGTCAGAGCGTCATCAACACAATTTAGTAGAGTCCTGTCACTGCCGGACAAAGAAAATCGCTTATTCACAGGCTTTGGTCCACCTATATTTGTTGTATACTTTTCAATCATTCATGGCATTCAAGAGTGAAGCCCAACGAAGCCACATTTGTTGCGGAAATTACGTTCATTTCTCAACACAAGAAGCAACTTACATTCACCCAGCGCCAAGAACCCCCCCTTTATTTTCCCTTCTTCTCACCAATTGATTCACCTGACCGCTAATTCCACTACAATCTTCACCCTTCTCTCGTTCCTCCATCTCTCCAACTACCTTTGTCGTCTCTCCTTCCTTCTCTCCTCCTCTTCTGTCCTCCTCTACTCATGCCATTCTTTCGGCCATTTCTCGACTGAACATCAAACCCGAAACCTGCGGGTCTGTCTGTTGAAGCCTCATCGAGTTCCTGTTCATTGCAAGCTGCAATGGCCGTGCACGGAACAGCATTACCTTCTTCAAGTGTGCAAATATATCCACCGTCACCAATGTCACATTACCATTGAATCCATTGGATACAACTTCAGGACACACACTATCATCATTTTGAACCTGCGGACATTTTGTATGAAGAATCTCCGAGTCGTCAATCCCGCACGTCAACCCGTGAAATAGTATCTGATCTAGAAAGATCAATATGTCCAACATTGCCAATATCCAACGGCACGACGGTGGTCGCTCACCTATAAATTGGACGGTGAGACCGCCATGTAGAAGTCCGTCTCCGCCCCTCACGGTGAGCGTTCTCGATAGGAGATGGAAGATCATGGCCGAGGCATTGAATGTGAAAATGAAAACAAGCTTGACGTACGCTCTGGCCTCCTCCTGGTTGGCGCTCTCCATAAGTAGATGTTCAGGAGGAGGAAAAGGGTCTGAGAGGAAATGCTGCACGAGGGTTCTGACCAAAAACGACGAGATGGACAAGTCTCGTAGATAAACGAGCCCTATGAGCACATATCCTAGCGTGCCAGCCAATTTGCGTACATCTTGGAGGAAGAACTTCTTCCTCTTATATAGTACAGAGGCATTGTCCCGGACAGTCTCTTCCACGGTCGGGTATCGCTGGTTATAGAAGTCGGAGGCAAATGTGGCTTCGGACATTGGAAGAAATCGCCATGCAAAACTCTCCAGGCCACACGGATTTCAATTGGAATGCAGTTCGGTTAGGAAAAAGATGGAGTCTAAAGAATGCTAATACACAGGCGATTATCATCACCTGCTACAACTTGATATGGGAGTGGGCCACGGCGGCCGCGTCTATAGTACAATATATACAGGCCAACGGCCTTCTATTTGCGGAATTTGATCGACTTGATGAGATCACCTCCCAAGAGGGTAATCTGGTCGAACACATCTTGCTTGTTCAAAACCACCTCGTCTCCTTCGCCAGTGGGAATCACGTCCACGCCCAAACTCACTCTGAACTTCTTCTTCGACAAGGCGGAAGGCACGAAAACTCCGCACACAATGCTCTCGGACTTGTCGAAGATGGCAGGGCACTTTCTTGTGGAGAAGATGATCACGTTTCCAAACTTCTTGTTGAGCTCCTCAACGAACATCGATGTGAGGTCGTACTTCGACGTAATGTCGCCCGGGAACGACGTTCCGTGCACAGCCAAGTTCTTGAACTCTCCTGGCTTGGAGATTCCCATCGAATTGTCCGAAGACTTGGTTCTGATGGAAAAATCGAAATCGTTTACTGCTGGAGTGAAGAATAGGTCCACGGTTTTCTGTGAAATGTCTTGCTGGCGCATCAACTGCACAGCTGCACGAGCCAACGCAGTCAACCTGCTGGCAATGGGTAGCGTGACCTCGTTGGACCACAAAATACCGGAGGGATCGTCTCTCGAACCAACAAAGAACTGAGTCTTCATTCCAGATGGATCGCTTTTCCGAATCTTCTCGAAGTTGGACTGAATAACCTGGTATGCCTGAATGGTCAACTTATCGCTCAACTTGTTTTCTAATTCGTCGACAGTAGCCTCAGCTCTCTTGATGAGATCCAACACCAAGGCCTCGTCCTTCCAGTTCCAATTGGCGACAAAGTTAAGAATCTGAAGAAATCCCTTCTCCACCGAGTTAGGAACAGTGTATGGAGCAGGGTCCACAAATGGCTTCAACGCAATGAGCTCCACCAACTCGTCAGTAAGGTGGCGCAAAAGACAGTGTGCGTCTAACCACTGCTTGAAAAGTCTCACTGTTGGCGAGTAATATGGGAAACTGCTCGAGAGAATGTTGATGGTTCTAGTGTGTTTCACCAGACCAATGTATTTCTGGTTGAACTTCAAGTAAATGCCCTGAACAAGTGCCTTCTGGGTGCCGGCATTGGCCACGGCCCTCAAGTATAAGATCTCGTCTCTTTCGCTGAGAACTCTGAACCGGAAACCATATCCACCAGGAGTCAAAATGTTCAACAAGGTCACGTCCTCATTAAATGGAATAGAAGTGTCTTTGGTGAGGAACGTTCTGTAGGTGGATTCTCTGTTCAATGTTTCCGAGATTCTGATTAAAAATGCGGCCTTCGTCTTTTCCAAGGCCTTGATTTCATCGGGCCATCTCGACGAGGTCTCAAACTGCAAGATCACGTCGTTCCAGAAATCTGGATTAGAAACGGCGAAAGGAACTGGCTGCAACATCGAGGTGTTTCTCAAAGCCGGAGAGGCAGCAAGAAGCGACTTGATTCCAAGTGGTAATTCCAAGTTGTACATGACCTTGCACAAATCTTCATACGACGTTTTGAGATGGGTGAATGTTCCTGTGGAGGCAACTGAATGGCTGGATGCAGCAGCCACCAGCGGCGTAGGCAATCTGCTATTGAAAAGAGCTGCATTGCACGAAATATGCTGTGAAATGAGTGGATGCACATGTGTGTTGAGAGCAAAAGCGATAATTTGCGAGACCAATGGCTCGTTCTCCTTGTTGTCCCAAACCACACAGTGTTGGATGGTTCCGTTCTTAAATCTTCTGAGAGTGGCCCTGGCTTCCCAGAAAGAACGGAACTTGGCAGCCTCCTCTTCGTCTGCATCGTTTGGCCCCTTGGTTACGAGCTTATCGCATTCGTCAGAGTTCAACTCGATCCCCACAGTGTACTTGTTACTGTGGTGAGAAGCTGGCTTTCTCTTGGTGAGAGGAAAGTTGCTGGTTGTCTGATCATTCATCACCTCCAAACTGGTGACTCTCTCACCCAATGCAGTCTTTAAAATGGCATGTACCTTGTGCTTGACGTAGTTATCGAATGTAATGAATGAAATCTTCTCCAATGCACCAAATGACTCATGCATTTCATCTGGGATGGTCACGTCATACACAAGGTCGTATTTCAAGCTGTCGATGCCAGTTTTCTGCAAAAGAATGGCGTCGAACCGGTCGTAAACCACATCATTAAGGAGGTTGTATGTGTTGATGGCATGTAGGCGCATGGCTTGGTAGGAGGACTTGGTCATTTTCCACAAAATGTTCAACTTCACGCTTCTGTCGAAAAGTGTCGGTGTGTTGAATCCTGCGTCAGCATTGTACTTGCACGAGTTGGCTTCACCCAACTCACTAGAAAAGGAGAGGTATCCGGACGACAAGTCCATGGATGCAAGGTACTTGACAGCACCCTTGAACAACTGGTATGAAGAAAAGCCTTGTAAGAGGATTTTGTTTCCTGCGGTTCCTCCACCGTTCAAAAGAGCAGCCAAAAGAATGGCAAACTCAAAATGACCAAACCCTCCGGCGGAGATGGCAGAGCCAAATCCTCTTTGCTGCAACCACAAACGGCCCAACGTACAGGCGTCCTTAAAAGCCTCGGCAGACTTCTTATTGGCGTAGAGAAATTTCAAATAGTAGTCGCACGTCATCAGCGAAACAATGGAGGAGTTGTAATATGGGGTAGGCGGAAGCACATCGGAATCAGACTGGACACGGATGCAGTTTCTATCTGGCAAGAGCTTTTTCGTGTCGAACACACCGAACGGGAACGACGCAATTAAGTTGATGGAGAACTTTGTCTTGTCAAAGTGCAAGTCGTCCTCGTTATCTGTCTTGATACTATGGAGAGTGAGAACCGGACAGAGAACGTCATCGTTCAAGTAGCGGTATGCGATTTTCACAGGCAAGTTGTTCTTCTTGGTCAATGGAATAAGACTTTCGGCCAAGTACGCCAAGTAGAAGCTTCTCTTGTACAATGCTCTATAGTTCAAGTAATCCTTGGGCAGGAACAACGATGAGGGCATAGTCAAGGAGATGTCGATGGCCAGGCCGCTGTGTTGGGCAATTCCGGTCTTCAAACCAAACGATCCCACAAGTGAAACATCCTCGGGCGGCAAATACGAGAACTTATAGATGACTTTGGTTGGTTTTGGGTCTGGGAAGGGAATCGAGACTTTTTTCGGGTTGAAGTGGCGCTCTGCCTCCTCCAAAGTGAGATCTTCAAGCGGCTGCACTTGCAGAATACAGCTGTGGAGTCGATGAAGGACCTTCTCTACTCTGGCAACATGGGAATCTTTGATCTTGACCTCACTAACAAGCTCATCGATCTGCAACTTAAAGATGTTGGACTTGAACAACTCGGCAGCTTCACGGGCAATCTGTACATCTTGGGCCGTCAACTGCTTCCTTTGTTTCTTGGTGGGTCTATCGGGATGGGCTCCATTGTGTAGAATTTGTCCATCACCATTTTGTTCATTTTCGTCTTCATCTTCGGAGTCGTCGCCTTCGGAGTCCGGTTCGGATGCTCCGTTTTCGACCGGGATGGAATCGGGAACTCTCGGTTCCACATCCTGGGCCACAGCCTCTTCCAACGTTCTTTTAGCCATTGTGGTGGAATTTTGCTCCCAATGGAATCTTTTTTTTAAGATGAGGGTGGAGAGGCTAGCGACTTTTTTTGGTCGGTCACGTGCTAGGTCACGTGTCACGACCTCGCTGTCGTATAATGCCTACTACATATTAATGTTGACAACTAGTTCTTTGGAAATGTATTATTCTGAACAATTGGGGCTCCCGCAGACTGATAAGTCTCGCTGGAGACTTCGAACTGACGAGCTCGGAGGGGAAACTTGGCACTATTTGTCGGAAAAGGAAGTTCTTAGCGAACCTCAATCCAACACCACCAAGTTTCTCTTGGAGATGGAGGATTTTGCTGGTCCTGACCCCGAAGAAGACATTCCAACACCCTATGCTGCTGCTAAGAAAGGTACAGAATTCCTTGCTGCTATCCAAGAAGACTGTGGAATGTTTGCTTGCCAATATAAGGGTCCGATGTTCATGACTATTGGCTATATCGCAGGCAACTACTTCACCAAGACAGAAATCCCAGAGGCGTACCGCAATGAGATGGTACGGTACATTGTTAACACCGCACACCCGGTGGATGGCGGATGGGGTCTTCATTCCGTAGATAAGTCTACGTGTTTTGGCACAACGATCAATTATGTTGCGCTTCGTCTTTTGGGAATAGACAAGCATCACGAAGTGTGCGTTCGAGCACGCAGAACGCTCCACAGACTTGGAGGTGCGCTAGGCAATCCGCATTGGGGAAAAGCGTGGCTTTCATTGCTCAATTTGTATGGCTGGGATGGAGTGAATCCTGCTCCTCCCGAATTATGGATGCTCCCATATTGGGTTCCTATTCATCCTGGAAGGTGGTGGGTCCACACACGTGCCATCTACTTGCCGTTAGCGTACTTGTCTGCCAATAGAAGCACGTGTGAGTTGGATCCATTGTTGGAGGAAATCAGACTGGAGATCTACTTGCCTAAGCAGTTGCCCTATGAGTCCATCGACTTTTCCAAGCACAGAAATACCGTGTGCGGCGTGGACCTCTACTACCCACACACAAAGGTGTTGGATGCCATGAACTGGGCTGTCGTGAAGTTTGAGAATTACGTGAGGCCGAAGTGGTTGTTGAAAAAAGCAAGTGATAGAGTGTACGATTTGGTCAAGAAAGAGTGCCACAACACAGATTATCTCTGTATTGCGCCGGTGAGCTTCTGCTACAATATGCTTGTCACATACCTCGAGGAGGGAAAAGACTCCAAGGCATTCCAGGGCTTTGTAAGAAGACAAAATGACATTTTGTTCCATGGACCTCAGGGTATGACCGTCATGGGGACGAATGGTGTGCAAGTGTGGGACGTGGCATTCATGTGCCAGTATCTTATTGTAGCTGGAATGGTGCAGCATCCAAAGTACCACGATATGATTTTGAGAGGCTACCATTTCTTGCGCCGGTCGCAGTTTACCGAAGAATGTGAAGAAGGCAGCTTCAGAGACTTGCGGAAGGGCGCATGGCCGTTCAGCACTAAAACACAGGGTTATACGGTCAGCGACTGTACTGCCGAGGCAATGAAGGCTATTATCATGGTCGAGAACGACGACTATTTGGGCAGCCAGATCTCGGACAAAATTGACCGGCAAAACTTGGAGGATGCTGTCGAACGGATCTTGTTCATCCAGAATAAGGGCTCGTGGGAGAAGGGCTCGTTCTCTGCCTACGAGGCCATCAGGTCCACTCCGTTGTTGGAAAGCTTAAGTCCTGCGGAGGTGTTCAACCAGATTATGGTGGAGTACCCTTATGTTGAATGTACGGATTCTTCCGTCTTGGGCCTCACTTACTTCATGAAGTATTACCCTGACTACAAGCCTCAGGTGCTTCTGGACGCTATCGACGGTGCCATTGAGTACATCGAAAAAGCCCAGAACCCACATGATGGGTCATGGTACGGTTCTTGGGGTGTTTGCTATACTTATGCTGCCATGTTTGCTGTGGAAGCCATGGAGACCGTCGGTAAGAGCTACCACACGTCTGAGCACGTGCAAAAGGGGCTTGACTTTTTGGTTGCAAAACAGGAGCGTGACGGTGGCTGGTCGGAATCGATGAAGTCGTGCGAGACGCACACTTATGTGCCCAGTGGGAAGTCATTGCTCGTACAAACGGCATGGGCAGCCATTGCTCTTATTTTAGGAGATTATCCCGATCGTGGCCCTATCGACAAGGCTATCAAGCTCATTATGGACAGACAGAAGCTTACGGGAGAGTGGAGGTTTGAGGACGTGGAAGGTGTTTTCAACCATAGCTGCGCCATCGAATATCCAACGTACAGGTTCTTGTTCCCCATCAAGGCGCTTGGACTTTATGCTAAAAAATTTGGGGGAAGCACCGTACCCGCAGAGTAGGTGACCTCCCCTGAGCCCCTGAAAAAGTGGCTTACATGGCCATTGATAGGTCACTGACATCAGCCTTGCATAGAATTTATATGGAATAGATTATTGTGGATATTGCGCTGGTATGCCGATCGAGCGGTGGACAGCATGACGCGATAATGTGCCAGTTCGGCATTTGAAAAGCGTAAAATGCGGCTTCTTCCGGCATTTGAACTGGGGCCACTGAATTCGTAGCCCAGATGCCCCTTTGCACAAGTGGGTCAGAGCTCGCTAAAGATTCTGATCGCCTTCGCCCCTTTAGCTTTGTACCGCATGGGTGATAATTCCTTAAGATTGCATAGCCCTAAAAGGGGCCGGCGGCGGGAAAATATGGAGTGCATGAAGTCAGGATTGCTGCTCAACAAGGCGTCAAAAGTATGCATAATGCAGGTTATGCGTCATTTCAAATCCCGAAGTATAAGAGAGGCACATTCCACCATTCCACGCTCAAATTATTGTTTTCTTCATACACTGGCCATGAGTACATATCCATTTTCGGAGGAGAAGGTGGATGCCTTTATGAGCTCGCTGTCCTCCGACTGTGACGAGGACATCTTCACATCTCCAAATGCTCCAAAATTCCCTCCCGACCACCATCGTGCACCTCCAAGATATCATAGGGGAGAAAGCAGGATGTCCGATCACCCTCATAACATGGAATCTCCTCCACAATTTTTAGTTGGAGTTGACTCCCTTCACGAGTGGGGCCGTCCACCTTCGTTCCCACCACATCATTTGCACCCAAATGATCCATTCTTCGAAGAATGTCACCCCCACCACCCACACAAGTCTTCTGTGTTGCACAAGGTGATTGTTGGCATGATCATTTTTCTTTCCGCTTTTACCATTTTTTATATGGGAAGATCCTACGAACTCCACCAGATGAGTGGGGACATGAACCTAGTGTCTTCGACAACATGGGCTTCATCTCATGAAGAGACTCCTGGATACCTCGGGCACGATTTTGGAGAACATGGAGAACATGGAGAACATGGAGAACATGGAGAACATGGAGAACAT
>JAJLRO010000040.1:0-113207 GCA_030566995.1 Sungouiella tsuchiyae
GATTAGGAACAATCTGTAGATCTTGCTCAACAAAGCAATATACGTATTGCCTGTCGAAAACAGCGATTTGGCGACGCTATACTTCTGTCGTAGATGGTGCAATGTGTGCATGAAGTAGAATTCCATGAATTCGAAGCAGTCGCTAACCACTCACTCAGAGAGTTAGGATTTAAGTGAGAATACCGTCATTTCGGTCACTGGCTACTGTAAGACCAGTCAAGGGACGTCAATTGCACTTCTTGGTGGAATCGTCAATAGGTGCATGAGAAGGTCATTTCCACCTTCTTTACAAAAATACTTTTCAGATCTATTTGAAGCTATTTGTCTTGATTTATCTTTAACTTGAATTTTGTATAAATCCAAAGTGGGTTTCATATTTATTCTTTAGTTCACTCGCCAAAGGCTAATATAAAGTAGAGATATATCTTTTCAAAGGCATCACAGTCATAGACATAATTAAGACACACCCTTCGGACTTGAACGAAGCCTTGAACGCCAATGCTAGCCTTGAACTCCAACGCTGGCAATTCATCAATTCTAAGCGAAAATTGTAAGTTCCTCTCTAAAATGTGACGTAATATGCGATAAGTGTAATATGCGACAAGTGCGTGACTTCAGCTATGACTAGCAATGAGTGGCCACATTCTTAGGACGAAAACAGACATCGTTGAAGAATACCAGTCTCGACTGTCCGGCCACTATTGACGTTGATAGACCTCCACGTCTCAGTTGAGTTGACTACTTTATTTAAATTTCGTATCCACTCACTAAATCCACTCAATTCCACTCAATTCCACTCAATTCCACTCACTAAGTCCACTCACCATATCCACTCACCAAGTCCACTCACCAACCCACATCCCCAATTCTTCCTCTATTTTCCCTCTACATTACCACACCCCATTCTCCCCTTTTCTTTCCCATCGCCGACTCCATCCGATTCCTCCTGCTATCTCCTACATACACCGCGCCTCTAATCTCCAACCACCTTTCCTCCCAATGGCCCAACCTGAAGACGGAGCTTCGTACTCGGAGCGGATCTTGGAGTCCGCAAGAAGAAACAACACCGAGCTCTTGCTGTCGATCATCGCCGAATTGGCCGACGACCACCACATCGCCAACTTGGTCAATTCCACCAAAGAGGTGATCTCCAACAACTCACCATTGCACATCGCCACGCTGTTGGGCAACTGGGAATTCATAGACATGGTGTTGGACATTGAGGGCGTGGAGATCGATCCGTTGAACCGCGACGGCGATACGCCGTTGCATTTGGCCGTCAAGTACGCTGGCAGCGAGCCGGATTACGGCTACTTTATAATCGACAACTTGCTTGATGCGGGGCTGGACGCCAAGATTGTGGACCGGTCGGGGTTGAAACCTGTAAATTACGTGGTTGACAACGATAAACTTCGGCTGTTGTTGGAGAGTGCCGAGTATGCATCTGCAGTGGATGTGGTACAACCCGAGGGCCTGGGAGGTCCTTCGGAGGAAGATCTGGATGAAGGTCTGGCTTCGGACTCGGACTGAACAATTGGTAGATAGTGAATGCATCGATGAGGTTCTAGTTGTATGTTTGTTCTTTCGAATCTTCTATTGTTCTGTCACTGTATTCGAAATTGTGCCTCTATTTCGTTTTCCTTCGACTTCATTCTATTCTGTCTCCATTCTGTCTCTATTCATTCCTATTCTTCTCAATTGTCTATTTCTTTTGGTCCACTTCTTTCAACTCTCTTCTCTACTCTGTTGTTCGACTTCTTTATTTCTGCCTCAATTTCATTTACGATTTCATTCTCTTAATTACTACGTTATTTCAAAAACAAAACTATTCTGTCTTTATTCGTTCTCCATGCTGTCTCTATTATGTCACTATTTCTCTCTATTCTATTCAATTCTCTATTTCACTCATAGTCCACTTCTTTTAACTCTATTCTCTATATATCCTTTTATTCGACTTCATTCTATTGTGTCTCTGTTTCACTTTTGTTCCACTTCTTCCTATTCTGTCTGTATTCTGTCTCGATTCACATATATTCCGCTTTTATTCGACTCCATTGTGTCTCTATTCTCTCTCTATCCACTTCTTATCTATTGTGTGTCTATTTCATTGCATTTCATTTCACTTCCATTCTATTGTGTCTCATTTCACTTCCATTCTATTATGTCTCTATCCACTTCTTTCTATTCTGTATCTCTCTACTTCTTGTCTCTTCTTTCAATAAGCACTTCCTTTCTACTCTATATTTTTATTCTGAGTCTATTATATCTCCCTCCTCCTTCTATCTATTTTCCCATTCTAGTCCCCTTCCCCATCACTATATTCTCTTCGCCCGTCCGCCGCCAACTGTCAAACTGTTTCCTCGCATACTCCTTCTCTTCTTCTCTCTCACCCTTCAATTCCACATACTTTTCGATTTCTCCCACCATCTCCCGTGCATGCTCATACATTTTCCTCTTGCACAACATCGACGCCCCAGAAGGCTTGGGTGGCTTCTTCTTTACATACGCCCCGTTCCTAACGCCGTTGTTGAGCACCTCTTTGGTCTTGGTGGGTACGCAATACACAATGCTGAGAGGCAGTGGACTGGTGTCGTCAAATTTGTGGAATTTGTAGTTGTCAACGTCATAGAGCAACACCTTGAGCCGCTGGCTGGCCAGAGGAACGGAGTGGAGCCGGTCGCTGAAGCATCGTCGAAAATCCGTCTCGCTGTAATTGCTTTTCGAGAGCACCAAGTAGTCAAGGTAAATAGGCAGCACCAACACAGACGAAATGCAGTTCAATATACCTGTGAACTGCTTGAGGCAGAGTTTATCCGAGCAAGACTTCGAGTACGTCACCAAACTGTCTCCCCGTCCCGGTTTTGTCCGAACTATTCCCACTTTGTTGAAGTGTGCTCGACCTCGCATCACCTGAAGCTTCTTGGTCGGAGGTTCCCAAACATTTTCCGATTGGGACGACAAACCCGACATGGATGCGTCTCCACAGGGCGGCTCCGATATATAAAGTGCCAAGGAAATGTCTTTTCGGAGGCGGAACGGGCGACTGCCATCGAATTCTTCAACAAGAACGTTCATATCTCCTCCACCAACACCATATTTGTCCAAACGTGCTATTTCGTCCACCAAAAGCCAATTAAAGGCCCGTAGACAGAGGATCTCGCCGTGCATATCGTGAACAATCCATCCATCAGAATACTCTCTGACTATTTCTGGCATGGCTTTAACTCCGGTAGCCACGGTGAGCACCGAGAGGTGGTCGCCTTCAATTGCCACGAGACCTGCTAAAACCGACCACTCTTTAGTTCCGTTGGAGCGGACGGTGGGCTTGCCCGATTTGTCGAGCGAGTCGAAGGTAGAAACTACGGCGTGGGCTATTCGGTTGGCTAAGTCCATGAAGTGCAGATAGGATGAAATGTGGAGAATGCGATGAGAGCAGATTGAGAGAAGAGAGTTGAGATACAGGGCAAATCGAGATACGAGATGGGAAGTTAGATCGTAACTCAAGAGATAGGTAAATAACTTGCTTCGAATATTTTGGAACGGACTAATGTGGTTGGTTGTACGAATGGAACTATGGAGACAGAGTAGTACTTGCCTTAGACCAGACGAGAATGAATTTCTGTCGAAATGAATGAAATTAACAAATATTTTTTTATTTGTAATATCATTTTTGGATTCGAGAACTTCTTACAGGACCTTCTTGCCTTCTTTTCTTCACCTCAGAATCAGTTGGACAGCTCAGTGCGGTGTTTCAGCTACCGTCCCCAGCTTTGCGATCTAAGAGAATACTTAGGCAGCATCTTGCAATTGGAGATAGCTTCACTTGTGCAAAACTCTTGAGTGATTCGAAGCATAACTTGCAAACAATGTGAAAACACCCGTATCCCTTTTGACGTCAAAAGCCTGTCATCTATTGGTCCTAAGACACAACAGATGGATGTCCTTATTTGTAGAAGAGCCACTTGAATGACAATGTATCCTTACACTTAAATTGAGCAGCGTTCTATTGTATTCCCATTTGGCCAAGAATAAGAAGTGTATGTTTCTCTGTTCCGGATTATCAGGTGAATCATGCAAATTGCTGAAACCACGGGTTACATTCTCTGGAGATTGATGCCATTGAATGTAGGTAGAGACTCCAGGCTTTTCTCACAAAGTGCTTTGATATCAAAGGTCTTATCTCCAAGTTTTTTGATATCGAATACCCTGACGGCATAGGACTTGGTTTTCAAAAGATTTCATCTCATTTCAGATCCATTTATTTGCCTTTTAATTACACAGTAGAAGACATCCATGTCAATGGCCCGATTCCTTGGAAATATCTGATTCAAGCTATAAAGCTCGCGCAAACCTACAATCACACATCCCAGCTTGCTAGGTACTTCTGGAACATACTGAGTACTCTGCACAATGAACTCGGGTATTCATCATCTGATTTCCCAGCATGGCCATACAGAGTAACCAAATCTACCATGTCGAATACATTACCATCAATAACCTGTTCAATTCTCTTATCTCTCGTTTTCATTGTTCTCTTATCTCTTTTTTCGAATCATGGCCCCCATGATCCCTAATCCCACCGCCAACACACCACCAGCGACGCCGAGCCCAATAAGCCCATCCTGCGTCACCTGGTCATCAATGGCCTGCTTCAACGCTTTGAATTGGGCGTTGTCCGGCTCCTTCTCAAGCAACGACTCGGCGTATCGTCTGGCGTTGGAAAACTCGCCGATTTTGACGCTGCCGAGCGCCAAATAGTAGAGCGACTCTCTTCTTAGTGATGGAACATCGCGGTAGAGTGTGGCAAAGATATCGAGCGCTTGTCTCTGGTTGCTATGGCTATCGGTTTTGAGGAGACCCCACCCATAATTAAACAGCGACTGGGGTGAAGGCGGATGCTCCGATTCGACTTGGTTCCTGAGGATTTGGAGCTGCTCGGGAGCAATGAGCTGATTGACTTCTTCTAGAGCGGGGTAATTTCTCTTGAACATTGGATAATTAATAGGTAGTAGGTAGAGATCGGTGTAGGCGCGCTATATATATGGTGTATGGGGAAAGGAGATCTGGATAGCGGAATTGGAGATGACCAATATTTGGAGTAGAGGAAGGGGAGGCAACATAATGCTCAATTCTCTTTAGAAAGGGGAAGGGGTCAGAATACATGGTTCAACTGTTTTGTTTATTTTGTAGTAGATCCGAATGTCCATAAGGTCTAATGGTGGCATCTAAGTGGCCGCACTCGCAGCTCGAGACAACCCAATAGGATAGACTTCATAGACATGAATGTGACATCATGCGCTTGCAATCTGATTCTTCAGAAATTGTGAGTTCAATGTTTGTATTTTGAACAAATTGAGTTGATTTTGCCATTTCTCGACTATCTGAGCCATTCAAAACGACCACCATGCTGCCTTCTCGTCACACTTCCAGAACACAGCTCTCCAGCTCTCTGGAAACCATTTCAGCTTTGTCTACACCAAAAATATACATTCCTTGACAGAATTCGTATCTACTTCTCTTATAAAACTTAATTTTTAACAATCTCAATAGAACCAGAGAGTAGAGGAATTGAAAAATAGAACAACCGTAGAGTAGAACGGACCGTAGAGTAGAACCGTATAAAGAAAGAAGCGTAGAATAGAACAACCAGGAAACCGCTCTATATGCAATTCGAACGATATGAAAAGCTGGTCAACTGGGCACTTTCATATTCACATTTTCCATTCTGGTGTCTTGACCACGACCACCTCCAATGACAATGGCCCACCACCCTCTCCGTGACTAATCCCGTCCAAATAACACTGTCGTAATACCAAAACGTCCATCATCAATAATCCCGCCAAATCTCACTTCTTCTCGTTTCTAACTTTTCACTTCATTCTCGCTTCTCACTACCTCACCTCACTTCATTCTATCTTACCTCACAAATCTTCACCTCATGCCCGACAAACCGTCCACCACAAAATACTCCCTCCTCAACATCTGGAGCATCACTCTCGCACTCAAGGCATTACTCTCCATTGGCTACCACTCCACGGACTTTGACGTCCACAGAAATTGGCTAGCCATCACATATAATCTACCAGTCGCCAAATGGTACATTGAGAAAACCTCGCAGTGGACGCTTGATTACCCTCCGTTTTTTGCCTATTTCGAATGGATATTGGCCCACTTGGTCCCCTCGTTTGTCATTGACGACGGCTGCTTGTCAATTGTGGAGAAAGGACTCTATAGTTTGCCGACCGTTTACTTCCAGCGGATGTCGGTCATCGTGAGCGAAATCGTGTTGTTTGTGTCGTTGCAATGGTACTTATCCACCTCCAAATCTCACCTGGAGGCTCGCCGGGCGTTCGTGGTGGCCCTGAGTCTTGTGCTTTCGCCGGGACTTCTCATCATCGATCACATTCATTTCCAGTACAACGGAATGATGTATGGGCTCTTGGTAATGATGATCAACGCCGCCAGGCTCGAAAAATACTTGTGGTGCGGCTTCTGGTTCAGCGTGTTGCTTTGCTTCAAACATATCTACTTGTACTTGGCTCCAGCGGTGTTTGTGTTCTTGCTTCGGGTCTATTGCCTCAACTTGCACTACGACACGAAAAAAAGCTTTCTTCACAACGCTGTTCGCATGGTGCAATGGACAAATTTGGCGAAAATGGCGCTGGTGGTTCTTTCTGTGTTCGCCGTGGCATTTGGTCCGTTCATTTACTACAACGTGATTCCAAGTCTCTTCGAAAGACTCTTCCCATTCAGCCGAGGGTTGACTCACGCCTATTGGGCCCCCAACATCTGGGCTATCTACTCATTTTTCGATAGAATCCTCATCCAGGTGTACCACCGCATCCCCATCTCGAGGATTCCTCTCCAGCAGATCTTTCAGTTCGATGCCAGGCTACTCAATGACCCTAAGTTGCTTCGTTCCACCACCAGAGGCATTGTGGGCGATATCGAGTTCTTGGTATTGCCCAAAATCAACCCAAAGTTGACGTTCCTCCTAACGCTTTTCTACCAGACCATGGCCCTTATTCCTCTTTTCATGCAGCCCACTTTCGAGAGGTTTATTGGTGCCTTGTCTCTCTGTGGGTATGCTTCGTTTTTGTTTGGCTGGCACGTTCACGAGAAGGCCGTATTGATCATCATTTTCCCACTCTCTTTCCTAGCCATGAGAGATAAAAGACTCTTGAGTCCCTTCAACCTCTTAACGTCTAGCGGTTACGTTTCGTTGTTTCCTCTCATTTTCACCTGTGAGGAATGGCTTATCAAGGTCACATACACGTTGCTATGGTACGTGATCTACTACTTTTTGTTCAGAAATGTGGTTCAGGTGCCAACGCAATCGGTAAGACACGGTGCATATGTTTTGGACAGAATCACCAATCTCTACATTTTGGGGTTGGTTCCGGTTGTGCTTGTGGTCAGTTTGATGGATATGCTCCAGCACAAGTTCGAGTTGATGAAAAAATTGGAGTTTATGCGTCTCATGATTGTCAGTGTCTACTGTGCTGTGGGGGTGGTGAGCCTGTGGAATGGATTCAATTGGCTTTATTTTGTGAATGAGAGCATCTGGGAAGGAGAGTGAGCAATTGGTTGATTTCATTCACTCTACCAATAATGGAGGAAAGAGGACTACTGGAGAATGACTGACAGAGGTGAATCCACTATAAATGGCGGAGAAATTGAAAGAATTAGAATCCACTATAGGTGGCAGATCAAATTTACATACTTGTGGTAATCATTTTGATCTAGACATCACAATTCACTATGTCAACGGAACTATGGACACCTGACCAGTTTCTCTAACAGCTTTTACCAGTCGAAACCTATCACCTGATGTCGTGGCCATCGCTACTATCAGCAACTACAACGCCCATATACCAGAAATCGTCCCTATCCGCAACTATACGCGGCAGCATGACTTAATTTGCATCGGCGATTGCTTTAATATCAAGTCACTCTTCAATCCTGCATCCTTCTGGAGCTTAGCCCGTGATCGAACAATCCGAAGACGGAGTTTAAGCATTTTCAAAAGTTCCACTGAGGATTTCCATCATTATTCAGGATTTCCTTCATCATTCCGGATTTTTCTCGTCATTCAGGACTTCCTTCATATTTCGAAACTTCCTTCATTTTGCCACGCTCTTCCGATTTGCTAGGATTATCCGACGCATTCTCGGACTTTCGCAGCAAGTGTGCACCTCCATATTAATGCAATGGTTATGGAACCTCCTCACTATATAAGGACTTCATCCCTCCGATAGCATGGCAAACACTTGATAACTACTATACCACAAAAACAATTAACTATGCCAGAGACAATCTCGCTCGGTACTTACTTATTTGAAAGACTCCACCAGAAACCATTGGACTTGAAGTCCATCTTCGGTGTGCCCGGAGACTTCAACTTGACACTTCTTGACAAAGTGGAAGAAGTCGACGGCTTGGAGTGGCGTGGCTGTGCCAACGAATTGAATGCGGGGTACGCTACCGACGGCTACTCCAGAGTCAAGGGTAACTCTGCCGGCAGTGAGGGCCTCGGATTCGCAGCCATGGTGACCACTTTTGGTGTGGGAGAATTGAGTGCCATCAATGGCGTGGCCGGCTCTTACGCCGAGCACGTTGGAATGCTCCACATTGTCGGAATCCCCTCATTGGATTCGCAGAAGAAGCAATTGTTGTTGCACCACACTTTGGGTAACGGAGACTTCTCAGTTTTCCACAGAATCTCCAAAAACATCTCCCAGACTATGGGTGTACTCACCGACCCGGCAAATGCCGCAGATACCATCGACAGAGTCATCCAGGAGGCATATATCAACCAGAGACCAGGATACTTGGCATTCCCTGCTAACATGGTGGATGTCGAGGTTCCCAGGGAAAGATTGAATACGCCTTTGAACTTGAATGTGCCTGAGAACGACGAGGATGCCCAGGAGGAGGTCTTAGAGACGGTGGTGGATATGATCAAGGCTGCCAAAGACCCTGTGATCATCATTGATGCTTGTTGCGCTCGTCACAACGCCAGCAAGGAAGCCAGCCAGCTTATCAAGCTCACCAACTTCAAGTATGCCATCACTCCTATGGCCAAGGGTACCCGCTTCATCGAAGAGGGCGATGAACGGTTTGCCGGTGTGTATGTGGGCAGCTTGTCATATCCACATGTGAAGGAAGCTGTGGAGAAGTCTGACTTGGTGCTCTCTTGTGGTGCGATGCTCAGTGACTTCAACACTGGCTCGTTCTCTTACTCGTTCCAGACCAAGAATGTCATCGAGTTCCATTCCGATTACACTAAAATCAGAAATGCAAACTACCCCAATGTGAGAATGAAAGAGCTTTTGCTGAAGTTGGTGGAGTCCGCAGCTTTGAAGTCCGTAGTTGCCGGGTACAAGCCCGAGAAATTGGACAAAGATCAAACCCCGAAGTTCGACCAGACTGCCGACTCTAAGATCACTCAGCTGTGGTTGTGGTCACGGTTGTCTGGGTTTTTGAAGGAGGGCGACATTGTGGTTACTGAGACCGGCACGTCGTCGTTTGGCATTGTCCAGACCAAGTTCCCCAACGAAACTTTGGGCATCTCGCAGGTTCTCTGGGGCTCTATCGGATACTCGGTGGGCTCTGCATTTGGCGCTGTGATGGCTGCCGAGGAGTTGAACCCTCCCAGAAGAGTGATTCTCTTTGTTGGTGACGGATCGTTGCAATTGACGGCCCAGGAGATTTCGTCCATGATTCGCTTCGGCACGTCTCCATACATCTTTGTCTTGAACAATGCCGGCTACACCATTGAGAAGTTGATTCACGGTGAACATGCAGAGTACAACCAGATCCAGCCATGGAACCACCAGTTGATGTTGCCATTCTTCGGAGCCACCAAGTACGAGTCACACCGTGTGGCCAAGGTCGGAGAGCTTGAGAAGTTGTTCAGCGACGATAAATTCGCCAAGAACGACACCATCAGATTAGTGGAGCTTATGCTTGACGAGATGGATGCACCTACGAACCTTGTTGAGCAGGCCAAGCTCTCTGAAAAGGCCAACGCTGCTCAGTAGTTTTATAATGGTGATTTGAACGGATATCTTGAAAATTTGCGTGAACGTAGCCAATCAATATATTGAGAAGCTACTCTAACTATTAAAGAACCGTCTACTGATGGTGCACCCTCAGGAAAATGGAGTCGGGGAACAACGCCTCCCAGTCTTCGTTGAACAAGTCGGATGTCATGAGAACAGGAGGCCCACCAAAGAAATCCACGCTGTTCTCGTCCATAATGTCTTCATAAGTGTGCTTGATTTGTCCATTCTCGAAGATAGGGTTGTCGCCATTTTCCATGGTTGCCCCGTTGGCCAGAATGGAGCTCTCCACGCTCCTAATGGGTTCCAAATTGTTATTCTGAGGAGTCGACTCAGAATATACATTCTCAAGAGGTTCCTGTTTAACCTGGTTGGCGGAAGTCGCCAGGCGTTTCACCTTTTTGGCCTTCGTCTTCTTATCTACTGCCCGAGGCATAAAGTCTGGATCGTTGACAAATTGTAATTGGAGTTTGCTTTCGATCAGCTTATAGGATTTCTCTGCCAACGCCCACGTCTTAGAGCATCCAGCCAAAACGTTCAAGAAGTACTTGAGTTTGGTCCTGATGTCCTCTCCCAGCTTGTCCGTTGGAGTTGTCAAAAGAATCACCGAGATGGACAAAATGCTGCAGTAGACAATGAAAATAGACGCTCGTCTGAGTCCGTGCGTCAGCTCAAACTTCTGAATAGCCACATACAAGTCCTCGATGGCATTTTGGCAGATAACAGCGGGCGAATGGCGGTCTTTATGGCCGAGGGCGTTGGCGGTACCCACAAAAGGACGGTTTAGACACAAGATCAAAATGTAGTAGTAGTAGCGGACGCTGGCGATGGTGGGATTATCGGAAACATGCCGCAAATGCTCCTGGTCCCAATTCAAGTCGTGAGGAAGATGGTCTTTCCACCGCATGATCTTGGCATTGTACTCGGAAAGCTTTGAGAACCTCGACGTGAAGTCCAAGTCATCGCCCTCGGAGTCCTTATGCGAGCCAGACTCGTGGTCCGATTTGGTGAAGATGTCGTTGAGCATGTTGTCGGAGATGTTGATGAGGTTGATGATGTGGTTCAAGGGGTCGGAGATGTTGGTGACCTTCTCAGGAATGTACTTGTAGTCGTTGATCCAATCCAACTCCGGCAAGTCCTCTGTCTCGGGAATAGACGCATCCAGCAGCTTCAAAAGCGAAGGCCGGCCCAAAACGAGACTGATAAAGTGATCGGCCATGTAGCAGCCCCAGTAGATTCTGCTTCGGATGGCCACATCGAGTGGCTTCACTGCACCGTGATTCTTGAGAAACCATACTTCGGGATTAAGCTGGAAACCCAAGTCAAACCCCATTCGCATGGCGTTTCCCGAGAGCATCCACCCAGTGGAGTTATTTCCGTTGCAAATGTCGTAAAACGCCAAGAGGAGGAAACTCTGTACGGAGGTGATGCTGGGGTGTTCCAAGCTCGACAAAAGCGAGCTTCGGGCCTCGTTATAGTAGGTGATCGAGCGAGAGTAGATGGTGTCCACGTCACACATGCGGGAGCCAAGAGCGCAGATGCTGAGCACGAGGATTGGCAGACAGTAGAGCGAGTTGGGCTTCGGGTTGAAGAAATCAATGAGAAACGCTTCTCGGAAAACAAACATGTTGTGGTCTGGGTACTGCCAGGTGAAGAAGAGCCGTAGACATTGGAGGATGTCTGGGTCCTTGTTCATGGTCTTCAACAACGTGATGTCTCTGTTCTCTTTCTTCTGCAACAGCGTCTTGGACTTGAGCTCGAGCTCGTTCTCATAGACACTTGTCGGGCCGTACACCGGGCGGATTTTGGAGGTGATAGCCGGCGACACCGACCTGGCGTCATCATCGGAGGTCTTTTCGGTCATCTTGACCGTATCTGGCAGGAGATTATCGGTCAAATGGTGCAAGATGTTGACTTTCTGGGTCCTAAGAAATTCGTCTCGTTCTTTCAGGGTCTCTAGCTTCTCCAACGAGAGAAAAAATTTGGAGAGGGCGTCGTTCCGCTTCTCCAAAGTCAGCACATAGTTTGCCGGCGGTCTTTTCTTGCGCATATCATTTGGAACTTGGATACATTCGACTCCGAGCTTTACACAACTTGAGCATGGATGGGCGAAGTTACACTTGACTTTTCGTAGGCGGCAGCGCTGGCACGAGAGGGGCATTTCCTTCTTGCCACGTTTAGCGGGCACCTTGACGTCGTTTTCTTTGGCCGGCGCCTGTGACATGAGCGTGATAAAGGTGAAATCTTAATGATAACCAAAGTGCAGACTAACGGTTGGTGTGCATAGACTTTAGAGATGGACTTTAGATGTGGATGATATGGATTGGTATTTGAAAAAAAAAAATGGATTGGCAGCCATATCGGAGTTTTTGAAATTATTGTGAATTAAGTATCGGAAATGACTGTTTGTTAGGAAAATTGCAAACAAGTTGTTTTCGTGGTAGGAAGGCTGGTTCTTTGTTAGTTCACATTCAGGCTTGTGTAGTGACAATGAAGTGCTCATCGGAGAGGCAAAAATGATATACCTCCGCTCTTTTTTTTAAATTACGATTCTGTTAGACAATCTCTTAATTGCAGCTGCGTGCTTTGTAAATTAAGGCTGACCTCATGGAATCTTGAAATGCGGTTGCTTGTAGTATCTTGAAGGATTCGAATTGCGCAAAACCTGATGGTGAAAATATTGCATTTCTCCGGCATTTCTCGAATAACCTGCAAAAACAATCATACTTCGTTGCAGAATGGGCCACGTTCGCTTTCCAAGGCTGAAATGTCATTTATTGTCACTGGGTAGCGGCCAATATGTATATGCGAATACTCAACTTAAATCTGTCCTACAGTGCAATTCATAAGGTTACTGAGCAGATCCCAGACTAACATCCTGAACAGACGCCAAAGGGTATCGCAAGGGTATCAGAGACAGCAGTTTTGATAAACCGTATATTAGTGTTTAAATAAGAGTCCCACGCGTTGGTGGTGATGAGCGAGAGTCGCTCAGGCGGTCCGGATGGGATCGATGCGATGATTTGCCCTCAATGAAGCCTTGCGTTATTTTTAAAAAAAAGCTTTGGCCCAAAGAACGTCAATAAACGGGCACGGCGTGAGCGGCCTAGTCGATGGCAAACAAAATCTGGTAGGTGGTGTAGAAAACAGCAGTGATTCCCACCACAATAAGCACGCAGTCGAAGTACTTGAAGATCTTCAGCTGGTCGGGCTTCGTCTTGTATGTCTTTAAGTGGATCATAGGAGGGTAGATGTACCCAAGCGGAATACAGGCAAAACACCCGTTGAAACTGACAAACTTGTCGATGTTGTTGGCATTCATGTATGCCACCCACGAGATGAAAACTACCGAAAATGCTCGCAATAAGTTCTTCATCCACTTGATGTGCGGATTGTACTTCCCCGAGTTTTGATACAATTTGCCTTCTTCGGTGTATGCCTGCTGGTCCTTGGTCAAGAAGAGCCTCGAGTTGAAAAGCGCCAGCTCTCCGATTCTGATCGCTGGAAACAATTGCAAAGGTGCCGTCAAAAACACCGCAAGCGAATACAAGATCATAATCAGCTGGACAGCGATGTTGGTTGGAGGCAAGTTCAAGATGATGATGGACTTGACATTCGCTCCAAAACTCGAGTAGCCAATGACTCCAATCGACACAAACAACGAGGTGATCACCAACATACTCAAAGAGAGAACAAATGGGAACTTTTCGGGTTGGGCCATGCTTGCTTCGATGGGAAGAATCAAGCCAATGCCTTCAAACGCCGTAACAGCTACTCCAATAAGCATAGACCACGTTTTGGAGTTGAACTGCACGATTCCGGGTCCGAGACCATGCTCGATCAATTGCAAACCAGAAAAGTAAAAGATGATCATCAACCCGGTGATGATTAAGAAAGTAGAAAGGAGAGAGGAGAAACTCAACTTGGTCAAATTTCTGATGAGCGCAAAAGGAATCAAGAGAAGGCACTGGAGCACGACGATGTTGGCTCTGCTGACGGAAACGTTGAGAAATCCTTCCATGAACAGCGCCACGTTTTCGGCCGTGAACAAGATGTAGGTGGCCACAAAGCAAACCTGGGCCACAATGATCGACACCATCACTGAGTACTTCAAAGGGTTTCCGTAGGTGATGAAAGCCAACTCACCAAACGAGCTTTTCCCGAGAGTCTTCTTGCTCATGATCAAAGCGAGGAAACAGACGTAGGTCAAGAAGCCAAATAGCGTCATAATGACAGTGGAGAAAAGCAAGCCGCCGTGGCCAAACGCTCCAGGCAAGAAAAGCACTCCAGAACCCACTAGCGCCTTGAAAAGAAGGAAAAACGTCTTCACCTGACCGGCGGTGCCTTTACCCGCAGCTTTTTTCCGTTTTTTGGGTACCGACCCCACCGGTCTTCTTTCCTGTAACAACAGTGATTCCTCGTCGAACACGTCGTCATAGGTTCCTTCAGAATCCTCGTCGTATTCGTCGTCATCGAAGTCTTCTCCGGCAAAATGGCCGTAGATGCTCAAAAACTCCATAAAATTTCTAGTCAAAAAGTCCGGAGGCGTCCTGTTCTGCTGCAACGACCGGTTAATTAAGAATTCTCGACGGAATCCGCCCGGAACATTGATGTCACTGGCGGTAGATTCCCGTCTGGCATCGGCAATATTGCTGAAAGACGTCGATCTGGCTCTTCCCTTGCCGGGACCATTTGCGCCTTTGTTGGCGTTTTCGATCTGGTGGTACAAGTACCGTGCAACGTCTCCACCCTGCATTTTAAGGGTTTCTTCCGGGTTTCCAATATGCTTACTCACCGTCTTGAAATCGATTGAGTTTGAGTTGATGTTGTTCAAGGAGGCCACCTGGTCGCCGTAGGAGTTGGACCGCGGGCTGTCACTGTTTTGGAGCCTTCCGTTGCTTCCATAACTCAGCGGAATCGTGGCGTGGAGGTTGGAGGAGGAGTTCGCCAGATTGATGGAAATGGCTACTCGGGTGGAATGTCTCAGCGGCGAGTTCTGGAGGGACGAGGAATGGAAAGGCGACGTCGAAACTGACGGCGCGTCACTATAATGTCTTCTAAATGAGGACATAGCGGCGGGGGATGCAGATCAGAGGTAAGAAGGGATGCTAATAATCTTCAAGAAGCATCTGTGTGGCTGCTGGAGCAGGTTGTGTGCAGGTTTGACAGAAACCAAAATTTGCTTTTTGGGACGAGGCGGTCTATTTATGGGGCTATGGGGTCGGGGTGAATTAAATATGTGTGGTTATTTCTTGGTGGGTTGACGACTCTGTTTGCGCTTTGTAATCTGTCTTGGCGATTCAGTTTCTGCATTCTAGTCGGTTTAGAATTTCGGGCAGGCGGGTAGCAGATATACTTTGCGATCTACACAGAACATTTTGACTGTTGAGCATGCATACTTCTATTAAGATGATGTGCAGTCTGTTGAGCAGCGCACGTGATTAACAGTGGCTATTAGTGTGTTAGATGATATATCTCCTGCCAGCCTATAGTATGACAGAGACCCCGCGACTAGCACGACTAGTTAGCTTACAAAACAAGTCTACAGCTTGCTAATGTGCCGACTAATGAGACACAGTGGAGAAGTATATAGCTAGGGTTTCATGCCAGTCTTCCAAGGAATAGCGAATAACAACCACTTCTTCAAAGTTGACTAGTAATAGATTTACCGATTGTTTGTTACTAAAAGGCTTTCCCTAACTGAGAGATGGTATAAGTTTCACTTTTCTCTCAAGCAGAGTTGTGGTCCTGCATAAGATATCAATGCAGCCCTCATGGTTGCAATGCTAGATGCCTAGAATTTGTTCTCTGTTCTTCCTCGTCAGCTGTCTTTTCGTTTATCCTCCTTTCTGTCCTATTTCATGTTTCGTCCTTGTCGCCCTCTCTGTTTCTTTCATCTCTCTGTTTCTTTTATGTCTCTGTTTCTTTTATCTGCATCTCTGTTTCTTCTATCTCCATCTCTGTTTCTTCTATCTCCACCTCTTTCTCTTATTCCCACCTCTGTTTATTTAATATCCTCCTCATTCCATTATACCTGCTTTCCAACAAACACGTGATGTCCTACTCCATATATTCTCTTCATCTGCTCTTGCTACTATCTGTGGTTTCTAAATTTCCTGCACACCCTCGCCCCACATTATCTACTTCATCGTGAAGCTCCAGATATCATGCCGAAACTGTCTTTCACATCCTTTCTAGATAATGTCATCGAGCCCGAAAACTTTAACAAGACCTCAGCGCCGCTTGACCTTCTTGTCTCAGACTTGTTTCTCAAACTAGACTCCACCAATTCGGAAAATAAGGCACCTTTCACTAGTATCAGTGCCAAAAAGGAGAATATCATCCAGCAATTCGTGGATACGTGGCGCACCCACTTTGGCAACGATATCTACCCGGCGGTGAAACTCATATTCCCCAATCGGGACGGAAGAAAGTACTATATCAAGGATGTGGCCCTCACAAGACTCGTGACGAAGCTACTCAATCTACAGCCAGGGCTGAACGACTATGTGATCATCAAAAACTGGAAAAAGTCGTACCACCAGAAGGCACAATTGGCAGGGAGCAGCGAGCGGAAACATTTGAGTGATTTGCCTTTGATCATTGCTCGGATAATCCTGCGAAGACGAGACCAGAATCTGTTGGTGAAAAGCTCAGTGACTATAAAAGATGTCAATGATACCTTGGACAAGTTGACCACGCTCTCACGTGCCAAAGACCAGGTGGAGCTCCTTGCGCCTTTTTTGGACAAGCTTACGATTCCCGAGGTGCGATGTTTCTTCCAGATGGTGCTTAAAGAGTCTATGCTCTCTTTCTTCGAAAGAAGTTTCTTTGTGGCGTGGCACCCCGACGCCTACAACTTGTTCAAGGTGTGTGACGATCTCCGGAAGATTTTCTGGCTTTTGTGTGATCCTGAAAAACGCTTGGAGCCCAACCAATTGTGCGTTCAGCCCATGTACAGCTTCATACCACAGTCTTCGAAGAAGTTGGAGATTTCGTATGCGGAATTGTGCAAGCGCATGACGGTGCCGATGGCCAGCGGCAATAAGGACGATAAACTTGTGCAGATGTACGATCTGCAAGATTTACGAGGGAAGTTTGTCATCGAAGAGAAGATCGACGGCGATAGAATGCTCATGCATATGGTGGATGGGAACTTCAAGTGGCACACGAGGCGAAGACGAGACTACACGCTTGTTTACGGCGAAAACATCCATTTGGGGTCGTTGACAAAGCATTTGACTGGCGCATTTCACGAAAACGTCCAAAGTATAGTGTTGGACGGAGAAATGGTGGCTTGGAGCAAAGACAGAGAGCTCATTCTCCCATTTGGCACGTTGCGGTCTGCAGCGATCCAGGAAGCACTCAAGCAGTTCGAAGTGGTGGACGTTTACGAGGGGAATAACAGTTGGCCACTTTTTATTGTGTTTGACATCTTGCATTTGAATGGGCGAGACCTCACCAGCCTTCCGCTCTTCTACCGTAGGGATCTCTTGTTCAAAGTGGTCAATGAGGTGCCTCACCGCTTTGAGAAACTCCAGTGGGTGAAAGCATCCACTCCGGACGATCTCAAAGTGAACATGCAGCGCATTGTCAGTGAAAGCAATGAGGGGATCATGGTGAAGTCGCTCCTACTGAAGTACCGAGTTTACTCGCGAGATTCGACGTGGATCAAGGTGAAGCCAGAGTACTTGGAGAATTTTGGCGAGAACCTCGATCTCGTGGTCATTGGCAAGATCGGAAGAATCAAGACTCTGTACATTTGCGGCCTCAAAGACGTGGAGGAAGACGGATGCTACAAGCTGTTCTGTAGAGTTGCCAACGGGTTTCTGACGGCGATATACCGCCAGATCGAATCCAAGCTCTGTAACTTCTGGGTGGATTTCTCGCTGCGCAAACCGAGTCCGCATATGCTCCGGTTCGGCACCGTCAAGCCCGATTTCTGGATCGATCCAGCCAGTTCGATTGTACTCGAAATCAAAGCACGATCCATCGAAGTTACCGCAGAGACTCCCTATGCTGCAGGCTCTACTCTCCACAATTTGTGGTGCCGAGCAGTGAGAGAGGACAAGGGCTACGAAGAGTGCATCACATTGCAGGAGTATCGGGACATCAAAAGCCGGTACTCTCTGGATATCTACAAGAAGCAGGATGTCAATGTCAGCCGGAAAAAAATGGTGAACAACTCCATCTACGGGAAATACGACAAAGTGGCCAAGCGGCCGCGTGTTGCCAATTCGCTGCTATTTGCAGGGGTGCATTTCGTAGTGGCCACCGACTACCGAGATGGCCAAAGTGGCAGATGGTATCTGAATGAGGAATTGGTGTCGTTGGTGGTGCAACATGGTGGGGTGGTTGACTTCCATCCCAAAGCGGCTGCAATGGACAACCCCACTATCGTATTGGGCCAGACACTTACCCCACGTTTGAGTCGGTGGGTGGGTGAGGGGTTTGACGTGGTGAGCCCAAGTTGGGTGCTTTTGTGTGTGGCTAGTGGGAGGAAAGTGAGGTTGGAGCCTCAATTTATGGTGGCCAGCTCTAACAAGAAATTGCAGACGTTGCTAGAGCATAGGCTCGACGAGCATGGCGACAGCTACACGGTGAGCAGTGGGCGGCCGGCATTTGCCAGGTACTTGACGAAATTAAAAATGGACCAGGCGCTCACTGACACTAGCTACAAGCTATGTGCCAGCCAATTTGCTCGTGCGGAGAAGGCCCTTTGCAGCGAACTTTTGCAGAATTATTCCTTCCATGTGTGCGGTGCAGGAGGAATGGCCGGGGCACTTAACGCAAAGCTTGTTAGAAAGATCCGAAGACATGGTGGAACTGTAATGGAAGACGCTTTGCGCAGTACTTACGTGGTTGTTCCCAGCGCGGGCAATAAATATTTGCTGGAGGAATTGAGGGGCGAGGTGGCGCAGATACGCGCAGAAATGGGGGCAAACTACGACGAGGGGGTCAAGATAGCCCAAATTGTCTGGCAACAGTACATCGACGACTCGATACGGTTGGGGGAGTTGGCTGATAGCGAAGCCTATAAGGTTCCTTCTTAATTTCTTCTTTTTGCCGAACAATGCATCTGCAGGCCTGCAGGCAGTCCTTTTGCGAGAAGAGCTGGGATTTTGGGGAGACTAAACGATCTGGTCTGCACATACGCGGAAACTTAAGCTTATGCCGTATGACTGTAACCATTCACCGAGAGCGGAATTCAAATACAGAATGGAAAGCAAAAAAGGAAAGAAGATCAAGTGAAGTAAGCTGTAGTTCGTAGGAAGTATTGGGGGAAAAGTGATGGAGGGCCAAAATATTGGACGTGGAGGTTACTCATTAAACAGAGAAATGGGGTAAGCTCTGTGGGGGTCGAAGGCGGCTCACAAAGGCAATCCACTTCGGAAAAAGTTCCGTGCGCTTCCTGCAAGTGAATGCCCCTTGTTGTTTGTTGCCTGCATGTGGCGTCAAAATCTAATCCATTTACATATACGCCTGATGGTGTAAGCCAAGGCGGGACAAAGTCCAAATACACAATTCGAGCGCCAGGGGACGTCCACTCTATGCTAGGACAACTTCTCATGTTTGATGGACTGGTAGGGACCCGTTTCCCCCAAACATTGGGGGCAGCGAAAAAGAGGAGATGTTGACCCCCACTGACACCCAATTTCTCCGCATGCACAACATTTCCATCTTTCGCATGCAGATTCGCTGCGTCCATGCGGCACTTGCGTCAGGCATTTTTGTTCTTTATCGCCGGAATGGCGTTCCGGGTATATATAGCCTGGAAGATCCCCAGGGATTAATCTCTCATCACCTTCATATCCCTTCACCATGGACGACTCATATATCTGCCCGACGTACTCGTACACGGAGAACATCGACTACATGGGCAAATTGAATATTCCCAACCACCATCTCCATCTTTGTTGGAAGCGCAACAACTCCGTCACCATCAAGTCCCACCAAGACGACATCTGCCTCACTATCCCCTCCACCGTCTCCAGACGCCTTGAAAACATCTGCTGGCGGAGGTGGAACAAGCAGTTGTGCCTGTTGGGGGAGATTTCGCCCGCATGCATTAACTGGAACAAGACCCAGGATATCACATGGCTCTACGGGCCGAAATACATCGAGCCCAGCGAGGAAGACACCCTGCGCCTAACGTCACAAAATTTGCACAAAATAGCCGACTGTGACGTCCCAGAAATGGACCTCGACGATGTTTCATCTCTTGGACTGTCGTCTTGCATGTCATATGACGATACTTCTCTGATCATCACGGAGGAAGAAGAAGAAGACTACGAAATGTATGGTTTGAAGCTGGCCCTTAGACGCACCCCCAGCTCCAAGAAGAAACTGGTAAACTTCAGCTACATCGTCAACTCTCGCGAGTATGTCAACGGCATTCTGTTCGACTACGACTTTTTGGATACTCAGTGTTTGTAACACCACCTAATCTCTGCATCGTACATAGTACAAAAAATTTTTGCTGGCAAATGATTGTAGTCTAGACTTTAAAAATTTTTCAAATGGTCTGGCATTGGTGTTTTCTTGGCCTCCGCGGTATTTTGCACAAGTCTAGCCAATAATCCGAAACTCAGATGCGCCCCCGATGACATGTGACGGAAAACAATTGGCTATTGTCTTGTCACTTGGGGCGCCCGGCGAGGCCGCGGATAGGTCATATGCGACAATCTGGCAAAAGACTATTGGTGATTGGGCCAATATCATCGGCTCAGTTTGTGTCAGGAAATTTGACGATGTTGAGTGCTTGATCGGGATGCGTAATTTGGGATGTGATTGTTTCGGTACTACTCTCTTACGTAATGCAACAGTAGGTACCCTCACAGTAAACTGGGCCGGCTTTAAGGCGACCTTAACACCCGTAATACACTAGCGTTGCTCCCGTCTCCGCCTTTCGACCTTCTCCACCCCGGATATTTTCCATGCGCGCTGCGCAAACTGAAGCATCCTGCAAAGCAACTACCACTATGCGTTTGTCTAGGGTAGCCGAATGCGGATAGTATTCCGCGCATTCTCCTCAGTGGTGAACCTTAGGGAGTCTCCTCATTGGTAAATATTCATCCGTGTCGAACAGTCTGCTGGTAATGGAATCCTAAACACCGGTAGCAATGTCTACCCTGGTTGTGCCCAACAAATTGATTGCACAGTGCGGAGTTTGGTGGTGCGATCGGGTCTAACCCCAAGGAATAACTAAAGCAGTTTCAGCCGTCGACCGCAGAAGAAGGAAAGTGCTAAACCTTACAGGGCGGAAGAGTAATAGAAAAGAAATTCAGCGAGATTAAACTACTCTTTCCCTCCCCTCTCACCGGCGTTGAGAGCGTGTCCCGGCTCTATTGCTTATACGCTGAGGAAAAAGCCATAGAAGGAGACACTGCGCATATTCCATGCGAGTTGTATGCCGTACATTTAGTTGTTCGGTATACCTGCATGCGATTCAAACTCTATGTCTTTGGCAGAAAGCTTCCATCTTGGCATTTCCCTGACATCGCACAAATTGTTGAGAATTTGAAACCAACCATTTATCCATAATCGATCACTCTCGTTCTCCACCGCCCATGATTCGACCCCTTTTTACATCCTGAAACGCCCTTGTGCCCGTCGTGAGGTGAAACCAACCCCCTGCAGGTCGCAAAGTAGGCTCTTTCAGTCCATGTTGCTCCGGTTATTTTGTAGTGCACCTCCGAAGTGCGCTAATCCCCGACATTTATGACGAAAGTGGATGTTCGCGCGCACTCGTGGAGAAGCTTTCGTTATGGACACACACTGCTGACATGCGCCTGTCCTATATCCAGGTGGTTGAAGGGGGTTTGGAGGTGTTCGTCCTAGTGGGGAAAGTTGTTGAAGGTTGGGAGGTCGAGCGGAGAAACCGAGAGGAGAAACTTGCCCAGTGGAGAAATCTGCCGAGTGGAGAAATCTGCCGAGTGGAGAAACTTGCCCAGTGGAGAAATCTGCCGAGTGGAGAAACCCCTGAGGAAAAACCTGCCGAGCGGAGAAACAATTTTCCTGGAAAACAATTGCGACCTGAATTGCGAGCCTTCCGTTTCCGCATCAAGATTCCCCATCAACATGCCGCGAATCTTCGGCTACATGTGATTTCAATAATATTCTGATTCTTACACAATTTTTCAAGTAAATTTTCTATTTTAGTCAAACATATCAAATTCATCAGGTCTCTACCTCTTTGGAATTCGGACGCCAGAGGGCCCGTCATTATCCCTAATTTAAAGTTGGAATAATAATTTTGGGACGAGTCCGCGCGAAGCCACGGCATCTTAGGTATGCAAGACGTCGTGTTATTCAGAAGAATTCTGCATTAGAATTAAAAAATACGCAAGACATAATTATGACGAAGGGCCCTCGCCAGCGGCCGCCAGGAGCCCCCGCTGGGCACTTCGTCTTACAACCCTAACGCTCTTAACACGGTTGATCATTGCCAAATTTTGGAGAACAAACCGGTCGTGCGTCTGCACTAAGTCTTGGAGAGGCTGCTTCATGCGGTCCAACGCCGTGACTAGCGGAGCGTAGGCGTCCTTCTCCTCCATAGTCAAGAGAAGTGCTGAGAGTAGCTTGTTTATGCGTTCGTGGGCATGCGCATGGGGTACGGGTGTGTGAAGGTGTACGGGTGTGCAACACAGTGATCTCGTACTATTCAAGAGTCCACTTAGGCATCTAGAGAAACCTTAGACATATGTGAAATTTCGCCGAGCTCACTCAGCTTACCAAATTCCAGAAGCACATTTTCCCTTCCATCTTGACTCCAATCACATCGCCTAATCCCCTCGTTCCTCCGGAGGTACGGGTGCACACGCTTACCCCAAACCCACTTCACCTCTATTCACAATCACTGGTCCATGTCAGATGACTTGGATGACGATTTTGTCGACGATCTAGACCCTTCTATTTTCAATGCCCAGTACGAGGAAGTGCCGCCCGCTCCGAAGTCCACGCTCACTCACCATAGAGTCGACCGAGAAAATCTCAAAACCTACATTTATCCAACCAATCTCCAGGTAAGAGACTATCAGTATAATATCGTCAACCGGGCATTATTTCACAATGTGCTTGTGGCCCTCCCGACCGGGTTGGGAAAAACTTTTATCGCAAGCACCGTGATGCTCAATTTTCTCCGGTGGTTTCCCGATCTGAAGATCATCTTTATGGCGCCAACGAGACCGCTTGTAGCCCAGCAGATCAAGGCGTGTTGCGGCATCACTGGCATTCCGCCGTCGAAAGTGGCCATATTGTTGGACAAAACGAGAAAAAACCGTGGCGCCATCTGGGATGAAAAGCAAGTGTTCTTTACTACTCCGCAAGTGGTGGAAAACGACCTCGCCACGGGGATTGTAGATCCAAAACTGGTGGTTTTGTTGGTTATCGACGAAGCTCACCGTGCCAAGGGAAATTATTCGTATAACAATGTGGTGAAGTTCTTAAACCGCTTCAACAACTCCTACAGAATCCTTGCCTTGACCGCCACTCCAGCATCGACCGTGGAGGGTGTTCAAGAGATCATTGATAATCTCGACATATCCAAGGTGGAAGTTCGGACGGAAAGGAGCATAGATATCTTCCGCTACTTGAAGAGAAAAACGGTGGAGCGCATTCATGTGGAAAACCTGCCTGAGATCACCGAGGCGATTGGCCTCCTTACCGAGGCAATTGCGCCCGTACTTCTGACTGCCAAACAGCGAAAAATCTACGATGTGACTGATCCGGCCAGAATCAACTCGTTTGCAGCGTTGGAAGCCCAGCAGAGATTGATCCGAGACAAGACCATTCCTGAGGGCCTCAAATGGTCCAACTACTTCATTCTCCAGTTGCTAGTTGTAGTGGGACAATGTCTACGGCGTCTTAACATTCTTGGAATCCGGTCGTTCTACAGTTACTTTTTCGAGAAGTACACGGAGTTCTCCACAAAGTACAACAACAAGAAATCCACCAACCATATGGCGGCCAGCTTCTACTTCCATGCGAGTATCAAGAAACTTTTGGCGAAATGTGAAAAGTCGATCAACGACCCTACCTTTTTGGGCCACCTAAAGTTGGAAATAACCATCTCAGAGCTCGAAAACTTCTTCAGGTTCTCGGCCAACCCAGACTCTAGAGTCATCATTTTCACCGAGCTTCGTGAGGCTGCCCTTGACATTGTGAGAGCTCTAGAACAACAGCATTCACAAGCAAAGCCACATATCTTCATAGGACAGGCAAAGGAGCGTGAAAAGTTCAGCGAGGACAAGTTCCTCAAGAAGGGAAAGAAGAACAAGAGGGGGAAGAAGAATGAGGAGGAAGAGTCGCCTCCCCCAATAAACCCCGAAAGACCCTTGAGTTCTTCTGAGCAGGCTCAAGTGCATGGAATGAACCAGAAAATGCAAAAAGAGTTGATCAAAAAATTCACCGCCGGCGAATATAATGTGCTTGTGGCCACGTCCATTGGTGAAGAAGGTCTTGATATCGGCGAAGTCGACTTGATTATTTGCTACGACTCTACGTCGTCGCCCATCAAGAATATTCAACGAATGGGACGTACTGGACGTAACCGAGACGGTAAGGTGCTTCTCCTCTTCTCCAGTAACGAGGAACTGAAATTCGATAAGGCTATGGAGGGATATGAGTACATTCAGAACCATATTCGAAACGGCAATTTAATCACGTTAAATGACCAAATTCGTATCATTCCCAGTGAGTCGACTCCTGTTGTGAATGAGCAATTCATAGAGATTCCGGAGGAGAATATGGATTTCCGGGCAGAACAGGATGAGGATGAGATCATCAAACTTGCAACCAAGTACATGAATGGAACCAAAAAGACAAAGACTAATGCTAAAAGCTCAAAGAGTGAGAAGCCTCAAAAGAAATTCTTCATGCCTGATGATGTCGACACGGGATTCAAACTGGTGAGCATGATGCTCAAGAGGACGAACGAGGATGTCTCGATTGGAGAAAAGAAGCAAGAAGAGGAAAAAAGGAAATCAGACCAAAAGAAGCTACCAAAGGATATTTTGGATGCTATCTTGGATTCGGATGACGATCAGGAACTCATTCAACTAGAAAAGTTGGTTGTGCCTGAGCTGAAGCCAACATTGACTAAGGCGCCTCTTCTTACCAGAGAATCATCACTTCAGGGACGTCCAGCTTCGGCCAAAGAGCCTTCTCTAAGTCCGACGAAGACTCTTGGTCTTCGACGTCCGGAGCTCGACAATATTCTCCGAAAGTCCCCACGAATATTAAAACAGCCAACAATATTCGACGTGCCAAGGCGGACTCGACCGGGATTGCTGAAGCCTTCATTGGGAGTGAAGAGAAGACCTCCAAGTGTGCTTGACCAATTGAAAGCAGTGCAACCGAAAAGTAATGACCTTGAGGTTGCAGCAAACACGTCAAATGATGACTTCGATGATGACGAAGACGAAATTTTGGCTTTAGCCAAAAGCACTTCTTCTTTTGAGTATCAAAGCCAGCCACGCGACACTGATCAATTGGCTGCGAAAAATCTGGTTCCGGAACTTTATCCGATTCCACATGGAGAGGAGGGATTGCTCACCAAAGAACAAACAAGCGAGCTTTACATGTCGTACTATACGCCAGTAGATGCGAATAGTCTTTCAGGTTGCTACAAGGTGAACGTTTTGCCAGACGGAGATTTTATGACTGGAGAGAGTTCGTTGAGAAACAAGGCGTTTCATAAATTTATAAAAGGCATAGATTCCAAGAAGGCGAAGGATATTTTGCAACGGTATGACGATGTTCTCAAAGAAGGACAGCCGAAGTTGGGGGACTTTGTGGATTTTCAATAGAAATAGACAATTCAAAGGTAGATCATGTTCACTAGCATTCGATTGCATAAGTAATGGTATGTGCACGCACGTGTTACCCGGCTTTGCTCTTCTATATAATCAAGCGAAAATCCGCCTCCACTTAGATTTTGCTCTCCATCTTTATGCAGGGGCATTACGTGTATCAGTGAGGATTCGTCCGAGATCATGTTTTTGCTGGTTGAAAACTATACCTGACAACTCTTTGGAGGACGGGCTTGCCTGTTTGCCAAAGGAATTTTTGGATCTCACATTTGCCTCGGTACTTCTTGAAGACCAGCTTTTCTGTTTGGGTAATTGTGGCCATTTACCCAGTGAGAAAGGATGTATGGCTGATGTGGATGCATCGAGCCGTTTGTCGTTCAAGTCTCACATGTAGTCGCCTTGTGCCTCGCTCGGTGCATCGTCTTCAAGATGCATCTTGAGCTGGATACTGAATGCTTGAGCATCACAGTAAGGGGCCATAAGAACTAGGGCTCTATTTGAGTGCGGTGACGCCAAGGGTAACCGGATGGCGGCACTGTAATTATCAGTCCTGACATTGTAAAATTGTAAGAGACAACTAGTCTGAAATGCCGTCAAACACCAGTGTTCTGCTACTTTACGTGCATATAACGAACGTCTTCACCGATCGGAAGAAAACCATCCAGACAGCCAACCACCTAACATGTTCAAGAAATTCGGCAAGGAGGAGATCCACTCGCGGTCGAACATCAAGTCTTCTGTCCAGAGAGGCTTGAAGTCCAAGTTTGTGTCGCAGTTCGAGCCTTTGGAGTCCGTGATTGATGAAATTATACCTAAGAAATCTCAGGCCATCTTGATCAAGTGTGAAGACAAGATTTCGTTATATTCCGTGGATGGCGAGGTGGTGTTGTTCCAGCATTTTGACGACTTGATTCCGATGTTGAGAATCGTCCACAAGTATCCCCAATGCTTTCCTTCTGTCCAGGTGGACAGAGGCGCCATCAAGTTTGTCTTGTCTGGAGCCAATGTCATGTGTCCGGGGTTGACGTCTCCCGGGGCCAAATTGCCCGAAGAGAACTTGGACGTCGACACCATTGTCACAATCTATGCCGAAGGAAAGGAGAATGCTTTGGCCATCGGCAAATTGACCATGAGCACCGACGACATCAAGTCGAAGAACAAAGGTATCGGCATTGAGTTGTTGCACTATTTGGGCGACGGTTTGTGGAACCTTGACGAAAGCAATTAGGTAGACTTTCTATTTTGCGCATAATGACACATATACTTTCTGATTAGGCGAAAGCACGTAGTTTCGTAAGCTGGCAATATCGTCATCGAGATATTCCCGAGACTCTTCCAGTTCGACTCCATGGAGGAAGAAGTGGAGGCGGAGGTCAAGCAGACGCCTGGCTAGTTTCTTGGAGATGACGCCTTTGAGTCGAAGAACGGTGGTGGTGTTCAAAAAAGTTCGAGTGAACAATTCTCCATTTTCGGTGTGAATATGCAAGGAAAATGTCCTGGAATCTTCAGCCACGGGCCGAGGAACATGGCCTATACGGTATTTCTCGAGCAACTGCTTCCATCTTTTCTCGTTGCTAAAGGCTATGTTCCCCAGCTGAACCTTGGAAATGAAGTAAAGCTCGGCATTTCGGATTTCTTCTGGTGTGAGAGTACTTCCATTGAGGCGGCTCAACTTGTCTCCTCCACACTCCAACCGGGCAATGAGCTCCACTGACATTTCGTCTGGTGACAAAGTGGCAAAATCCGGACAATTGTCGACTCGTAGATCTCTCATGTTGGGGAACATCTCACTCAAGTTGTCTATGGTGTCCCAGGAGGAGATGGGATTGTAGCGGAGGTCCAACGAGACGATATTTGGAAACACCGTACTTCCAGAAATGGTCTCTATCGTGTTGTCTGCGAGGTTCAAGTGGCGGACGGAGCTCTGTGGCAACGAAAGTGGAATTTCAGTTAGCTGATTGAAGGATAGGTCGAGAAATATCAAACCAGGCGGTAGCACCAACTTTTCGGCATCTTGCAGCGTCCAATTGTTGCTAGCCACAACGAGTTTCTCGACGTTGGATATGTCTATCTGGTTTAGCTGACTCACTGAGATTTGCGACGAAGCGAGAAGTATTTCCGACACCAGCGAGGGCAAACGTAGGTTTGCGGAGCCAAAAAGTCTGTTTCCATTCAAATTTAGCGACTTCAAGGCGGGAAAATGCCTCAAGATGGTGTCTAGCTCCGTCCAGTGGGCCAAAAGATTGAAGCTTAAGTCTAGAGTCTCTGTGATGGGAAACAGGACCAAATTGCCAGCCACCACTACGTTCTGGCGGTCCAACATGACCGTTTTCAACGCTGTAATGTTGCGCAGTATTTCGTTGAGCTTGTGGAACCCGTAGTTCTCCACTGTCTTTGAACCTATCTGGATTTTGTCATCGAGTGCTCGCTCGTTGTCTTCGCTGGCGTACCGTCCAAGAATGGCATCCCAAAGCGACACTCCAGCGATGATCTTTTTGTTAGATGCTTTGACGAACAGCCCAGCGCCTTTCACCTGGGTTTTGAAGTATTGAACATCGTTGTGGTCTCCAGAATTCTTGCCTCGAGAGGCATCGTCCCATTCCACTCCGTAGACGACGGTGTTGGGGCCCCAGACGTCGAGATGGCCCACAAATTTGATTGTACCTAGTGCCTTATCTAGGGCAATGCGGTCATTGACTTTGAGCATGGGACTTGATCTTAGTGTTGATGGTAGTGAAGGAACAGATAAGTGGAGCCCTTGGCAAATGATAGAATTGCCATAGATTGAAGAGTTGGTCTAGCCTTGCTGTCTGATGTTGCAGATATAAATCCAGATATAGATATAGGTTCAGGTTGAAAAGGTGATAAGTATGAGACAGATTATCGTGATCCAGTTCTGCGCGCTAAATAGTACTTAATCTACCACTCTGCATTCTCACCAATTTACTACTATCACAAATTTACAACTATCACAAATTTACAATTATCACAAATTTGAAACTATGAAAAATTTAAAACTATGACAAATTCACAGCTACCTTCAATATTCTACTATCACACATTTACAGGTAATATCAATTTACTACTATCATCAATTTACAGCTATCATCAAGTTTCTACTTTCACCAATTTTTCACTTATCACCAATTTTCAAGTGGTCACAAATTTACAGCTACGGCCAATTTACAATTATCATCAATACACAACTATCATCAGTTTGCTATTATCTGTAATAGTTTACAGAGTGTACACGAGCCAAGAAAACGTTATTAATTCCTATGAAGTTAGCGAAAAGTGAACCATTTAATAGTAGCCAAGGCTTACCTAATACGACTCATAGGTGGTTCTGTAACTGAGTGAAGAGAATAATAAAGAACATAAACACTGATTGTCGAGCGTTCTATTACACTATCACCAATTTACATCTACCTTCAATTTGCTACTATCACAAATCTACAAGTATGACAGATCTACAAGTATCACAGGTAACATCAAGTTTCTACTATCACCAGTTTACAACTATCATCAATCTACAACTATTATCAAAGCTAATACCAATTTTCACCAATTAACAACTACCATCAATTTACATTTATCACCAATTTACAACCGTGATTGACACCTTCTCCAAGCATCTCTATCCTCTTACCGCCCATCCTCCTCTCACCTTCTCCTACTTCTGCTCTATCTTCATGTCTTCCTATACCCATGCTATTAAAGGCCAAAGTTGTCGCCCAACAAGCCGCCCAAGTCAAATTCCTCGGCCCACTGAGTAACAACCGTGGTGTTCTCCACCTTGGGAGGCTCCTTCTCGCCTCTCAAGGCACTTTTAGGTGCGTCGATGCTGACCTCGGCTGCCTGTGCCTTGGATGAATTGGGCAACACCCATCCGGTGATCCGCCCATCTCTCCAGTCGTTCAACACGTTGAGCGCAGCAGACTCCAAGTTAGGAATACCTCCACGGCCTAATCTGCCTCTGGCTCTGGCCACGTGGATCAAAAACAGCTTAGTGTACTCTTTCAAGTCTGACGATGGCAACGATGGAACCTTGTAGTACTCCTTCAAGGCGTCCGCCATGGTGTTGTCCTTGGCCAACCGTTTGAGCAAGTGCTCAACCACCAGAACGGGGTCTTTGATGTTCTTGGGCGAAATAGCAGACAAAAGTGCCAACTTGGCCTCGGACACGTTCTTCTTGGACGAGACCTCGTCGGGGAAAACAATTCCTGGCGAGTCCAAAACCTTGAGCTTATTGTCGATCTTTACTTCTCTCATGGATGTGGTGACGCCGGCCATATTTCCCACTGGACATGCCTTCAGCTGGCCATGTCTGTTGGTCAATGCGTTGATGATGGATGATTTGCCCACGTTCGGGTATCCAATGACACCCACCACGATGGATCTTTTGAGGTTGGACTTGGTGGCGTAGCTCTTGAGTGCCTGCAACAACGTGGTGGCAGTCATGGCACTGGACAAGTTCTTGTTGTAAATGCTTTGGCCAACGGCACCCGGGGCGGCCTTGATGGGGATGGTGGGGAACGACAGCTTCAAGAAGTTGAGCCACTGAGTCAACACCTCGGTGGGCACCAAATCGACCTTGTTCAACAACAAAATCAATCGTTTTCCTCCGCTCTGCAACACCGCCTGCTCCACCTTCTTGGAACGGGTGGACTCGGGGTCTCGAGCGTCCAATACGTACAACACAACGTCGGAGGCCTCCACCACGGCCTTGAAGATCTTGTCGTATGCCTTTCTGGATTTCTCGATGTCTGCACGGTCAGTCTCAGCGTCGCTGATGTCGTACTCCACGTCTTCGTCAGAATCATGCTCCATTGCGTCAGAATCTTCGTTGTCAAACTCTCTAGCTGCCTGCTGGGCTGATTCCAACAATGCACCTAATCCTCCTTCGGTACCTTCGTCTTCCAGTTCTTCTTCCATGAGATCTTCAACATCGGCTCCACGGGCCAATGCCTCCTGTCTCTCCTGCTGTTTCTTCAAACGGAGCTCCTCCTTTCTCTTCTTCTCGGCCATTCTGCCCTCTTCCAACTCCAGAATGATCAGCTCCTTGTATGGGAAGCTGGCTGGAATGCCAGGATCTTTCTTCTGTCTGGATCTCCAGGTGATGTCTTTCTTTGCGTTTTTTCTGTTCTTTCTTTGTTGAGCAGCAGCCTTCTTCTTGATGCCCTCCCGCATACGCGTGGTGGTTCTCTTGGAGGTGGGCTTTTTAACTCTCATGGTGGTGGTGGCTTGAAGAGGTTGATTAAAAATTATTTTGCGATGGGCATCTGGGTGCATACAGTATGGATTTGGGTGCAAAGTAGGGCAGACATCGGAGAGGCAGGGGAAATCGGAAAGGAAAAAATGACTGAGAAAGAGAGTTGAATAAAAGAGAACAAGTGTTTTGAGGTGTGGAGTTGGTTCGTTTTGCGGTTTCGGGTAGGTGTGAGTGCCCGATGAATTTTAGCACTACTGAGTATAAGTTGCGAGGCGAACAAGAAGAGAAAAAGAGAAAGATGAAAGTAGCGAAGATTTTTAAGAAGAAACTGAAAATGGAAAGCTAACACTGTCTAGAACAATGGCGCTACTGGGGAAGCTTATGGATGTATCTTTTCAGAGTGCCTTTATCGCTTTGTATGTCCGCTTTCCTCACTTCGAGGTCCTATTGGTAACTAACAAAATCACCCCTCCACTCAAGACCGCTTCCCTCAGATCAATGATCCACGTTCCCTGCTGGTCGTGGGCACTACTTGAAGTATTACACATTTAACTCAATAATGCTTGTCTTAATATTCCAAATTGTTCTTGGCATGTATCGATAGGAGAAACACTTCGGACAATCATCGGTTTCGGAAACAAACATGGTACGAGAGGTTGCAGTTCGAACCTCAATGGCAGCTTATTATTGATACTGGTGTCTCGATTTCCCCGTTGGTGTCTGTAAGCATCACGTATAGCACTCCGACACTTTCTGGGCACTTTGGCCACGAACCCTTCGTTCCCCCTACGATGAATCTCCTGTACTTTCAGGGTCGGTTAGACGATTAACTTCCGAATATTCCGCCTTAATCTTCGACACCAGGTCGAGCTCGAAAATCATCTCATTCTCCCAATTGTGTGTTCTCGTACTTTCAGAATCCAACAGCACAGCCGCATACCGCAACAGGTTCAAACAATAACATAGAAGTAATGTCTTATGTGTAATAGGTCAGAAGCTCTCTGGTACAACAATCATGCTGGCTTTGTTCGTGCCACCGAACTGGAGCTAGACACTCGAGGAAGTGAATTTCTGTTCTCAAAAATAGCATTCTTCTTGGGGTTGGCAAATGGCTTGTTGAGGAACTCCACCGGCCGCGAAGCCTCGTCAGCCTCATGCAAATTGAACATCGATCTTGTTCTCAACACGGAGAGGTCTGGGAGTTTGCCTGGCAGAGGAACAGGAGACACGACATTCGCTCCGGACTCCAACTCGTTGCTGATGCCGGTCTGCTGCTGTAGCTCAATGTAGTTCACCACCCGTGCAATATGTGGTCGTACAAACGACGGCGATTGTGTTTTCATCCAGTTGAGTCCCGATTTCAACGATGGGGGCACTTTCATCGAGTCCAGCCGTCTGAATGCATTAGCCACTCGGTTCAACAGCCTCAATCCGGCCTTGTATATTACGAAAACCAACAATCCGAAAAGGATGAAGGTGGCGAACACAGGAAATGATGACTCCAGCTCGTCGTCAGAGTCTTCGTCATCAGAGTTATGCTTGGTGGAGATCTCGCTGAGAGTGAGCCCCACCGTTTGGGAGTCGGAACCCTCGACATGCGAAGAAGCGACGAGCAAAATCTTTCCCAATGTCCATGAGAGCTCTTCCCCGTTAACAGAGTCTGCGGACTTGAATGGAATGTGGACGTTTTCTACATCGGAAGTGTCTTTCTGTCCGTCGATCTCGAGGCCTATTCTGGGAAGCTTGAAGCCCTCATGGAGAATGTTGAGCACCCAGTTAGCTTTGAAGCACGCATCATATAGAAACGTTTCTGGTAGCCCCGAATACCTGCCGTCATTGGAGTTTCTCAAGATATCGTCCCAGCGACTCTCGCAGAAATCCTTGACTTTCTCGTTGAAGCTGTGGAAGTTGTGTTCGCCTCCGGAGTGGAAAATGTCGTTGGCTGTGTACCAGTACTCCGACACACCCACAAACTTGTCCTTATCGAAGTTCATCGTCGGGGTGTGGATTCCATTGAAGAGGCACGGCTCGTCTACACAGGGCAAGTGATTCATCAACAACGGATAAATGTCCTTGACACAGGTCTCGTAGCTGCCTGTGCCCTTGATGGTATATTTTTTCCCGTAGTGGGCAAATTCCTCGATGTGGGCATCCTTTGGCATACACGGGTCAAGCACGGTTTTCTTCGACTTTTGATTTGTGCCCATGCTCAAGGAAATGAGATTCGCCAAGTAACGGGATCTAGCCTGGTTGGCTCCAAATCCAAGCCAAGTCTCCACAAACACTCGCCACGTCTGCAGTTGTCCATTGATGTTGCGCAACACCACTTTCGATAAATCTTCGTCGTGCTTTTTGATCTCCTCTGGAGATGAAGGCACAAACGCGATCTGCGTCGACGCTCCGCCCATGTCCATGAAGCCAATCGACTCGTGGGTGCTGTCCTCGGGGTTGTAGTTGTCGAATTGGCCCATCAAGTAGTTGAGTGCCAACCACCCGTAGATGCCCTCGGTGCCTCCGTCTATCACTTGCACGTTTTCGGCACAATTATCGATTTGGAAGTTGGTGTTCTTCTGAAGCACCCGGCACGTTTCTTTCAACACGACATTCCGTTGCTTCTCCGGCAAAAGCCTCATGCCTGCCGTGGACAATACGTAGACGGGCGTGGACGCCACTTTTTCTGCCGGCACCACCGTCAAAGCAAAGTCTATTAGCTGTTTGTAATGGTCTTTCCATATTCTGTTGGGCTTGTCGCCAAAGGTGGAGATTCCTGGCGAAATCTTGCGGGACCAGTTGTCGTCATGGAAAATCTTGGGAGGCAGCGCAAGTTCTGCTTCGGAGGCGGTCGCTTTCACGGCGTTTGGGTCCTGCCATCTGTAGATCTGGATACGGGACCCGGAAGAACCGGAGTCGATGACAATTCCGTAGTGGTGGCTCAGCATGAAGATGCGGTGGTGTAGGAAGATGAATTGCGCAGGTGTAGGATGGAGACGAGGTCAAGATTGGGTTGGCAGGAGACATTCGGGTTGGTCAGGGCATTTCTGAGAGATGTGGCTTTATCGAGAGCTATTGGACGTTCTGATACCGAGTGGCGTTTTGGTGTGTTACGAGTGGTGATATTTGACAGCACCGTGCTGATCTGTAAGTATATTTTGATGCGAGTGAAGGTTTTGGGGATAATACCGAGTGAGAAGGGACACGTTAGTTGTAGAGGGTATGGGATATAACGGCCGTGTATACGGACTTTGGTGGCTGAATATGGGTAGATCGACACAATTGGGAATGAATAGTGAATGCCAGGTCAATTTGCTTTGGAACAGTCAGTGAGTGGGGTGTCACCGGATACCATTCTTACCAAGATGTGAAAAGCAGCTAGGGATGTCAAAGTAGATACAATGCTGGCACAGTGATTTTTGCTCTTTTATTCATTTTCTATCAATTTCTCTGAGTTTTTTAAACTTTCCGATTTTTCGTCGCTCGATCAATTCAGCTGGAAACTCTCTGTTATTAGCAAAATATATAAATACACAGACGCACCAGCAACATCTCAACATGAGAAAAAACATACTTTAAATATTTCAGCAAATATACTAAATCAATCGAACTAGCTTCAATCCACCAAATCAGACATCTCCTTGCTGTTCATTCCAAACTCTATTTCTACTATCCGTGCACTCTGTTCACTCCTACACTCATATCTACATGATTGTTCTTCCGAATACTCCACCCACGCCAAAACCGTGGAACCCGCCTGCTTCCGTGCTCTCGCCTGGCTTGCTAGCAGCACGTGCTTCACTAGACTCCCTGCCGTCTACACATTCGGAGTCCGTACGTTTTGTGGTGAAGTTGGAAGAGTATCTCGAAGGCATCTTCTCGTTATTGGCCTCACAGTCCACCTCCACATTGGCAGATTATGCTGCGAAGGCACTGGAATTGGAATTGTGCAAGACAATTCCATGGAACAATGTGTGTCTCATGAAGAAGAGAGTATTGATCAAACTCACGTCGTCTTCGACCGTGGACTGGTGTCTAGCTTCGGAGATCCAGACCACAGTGATTGCTGCCTCGTTTATGTACTTACAGTTGGGTGCTGCTCTTATCAACGAGCTCATTGAGTCGGAAGACACCGAGCAGTCCCGAGAGAACGACGAGAAATGGAAACTGGTGGCCAACTTCTATAAGAAAGCAGTAGCATTGGCCACATTTGGTGCCGAATTCACGGAGTTGTGCTCGACGCCAGTGCTTGTGGACCCCCGGATCTTCATCTTGTTGGACAAAACCGCCAACATCGGAATCCAGATGTCGATCTTGACCAAGTTTTCCTGGGTCAACCGCACCTCGTTCAACGACCAAGACAGCTTTCTGTCCAAGAATAACGGTATGCTCTGCCGTGTCGCTATTTGGGTATTGGACGAAGTCAAGTCTAGCCAGCATATTGTCAGGGAGTTGGAGTCGCTGGCGGGAGAATCGCTACAATTGAAGTATTCCGAGTGGTCTCACTACTTGTCTGTCTTTGTGAAGTACACCGCAGCATACGCTGGGCTCTTTTTATCCATTGAGTATTACCAGAAGGACAAGTTGGGCCAGGCCATTGGACTCATCAACTTTTCTCTTCTTTCATTGCAAAGCAAGAACCTCAACGACATCAAGCCCAAGAAGTCGAAGGTTCTCTCTCGAGTAAAGAGCAAAATCGCAGGCAAGCGGAACGAAAGCTACATTGCAGGGTTGCAGTCAATTACATCGCTCAAAATCGACAAGTCAGTGTTCCAGGAGCAGTCGGGGGTGGTACTCATGGACCTCTCGTTGTTATTTGACCAGTTGGTGCAGTGCCATTTGAAATTCACGAAGGAGAACAACAACATTAAGTTTGACGAAGTGGTGGACTGGCAGGATATCCACAGCGACTCGAAGTGGCCGTTTGGGATTAAAATCCCCGTTTCTGATGTTGGAGTCTATGTGCCGAAGGTGTTGGCACCTCCAAAAGGTGACAGTGTGAGAGCAGATTTTACTGGACGAGCAAGCTACTACTGAGGAGAGAATTGAATGAAGAGAGAGGATGAAATTAATTGAAATGAAGAGAGAGGAACAATTACGTGAATAAGTTAAGAGGTAGCTACGAGGGCCAGGCGACAAAATATACCTGCAACGATTCCCATGAAAAGCCGACCAACTCAAAGACTACCGCATTCGGAAGTCGTAAATATGTCTCATGCAACATGCTTTCCGCACGCATTATCTTATCTACACCTTGGCCCATCTTCCCTGCGGCTGCTTCTGTCTAGCTAGACGCTGCAATTAGCTAGAACTATATTTAGCTAGACGCTTCGTCTAAAATCATCACAATCTCTCGCCCCAGCCAAATTCTTGTTTTATTAAATAAATTGGGTCGACAGCTTACCTTCATAAATATGCCGGACCCGGTACCGCCTTCCACTCTCATCATTACGATATCGCACCTTGATACTCCTCCACACAGGCATTTGCCAATGATAACTGAAATAAACCTCACCGATGGGCAAAATAACAAGGGTCCGGACTGGATGCTGGACTTGCAAGAGACGGTAAGTGCACGCCAAATAATTTCCTATCTCCTACTAACGTCAGGCATCGCAAGTGTGACGAAGCCAAGCCCGAGTGCAACAACTGTGTCAATGCAAATCGGAAATGTGAAGGGTATGAAGTCCGACTTCTGTTCGAGAATGTGACTGTCCGAGGAAAGGAAAATAAGCCGAAGATTCCACGAAATAGCCGTCCCAGTGGAGCCAAGGCTATCAAGATAGAAGAACTGGACTCTGTAGGGCCATTTGTTCATTACAACAGCCAAACGCGGATATTTCTCACAGACAATAAACCTTTGGAAAGAGGGGTCGACAAGAAATTCGACAAGGATGTTGACAAAGATGTCGACAAGAAATTCGACAAGAAATTCGACAAGAAATTTGACAAGGATATCGATAAGGATACTAACAAGAGGATTGACAAGAGGATTGACGAGGTTATTGACAAGGATATTGAGCAGGGGTTCGCCAGAGCTGTCGACAAGGAATTCAAAGAAGATCCCAAGGAAAATGGCCAGCGAATTTACAAGGAAATTACGGAAACCGACAAGCCATACAACAACTCGCAAATCGAACTTTACCGAGATCCTAAAGGCTTGAATTCCCTCGAGGATTTCAGCGACAAATTTTTCAAAAACTTGGAACACCTTCTCCATTCGCCAAACGCTCAGCATGTGGCTTCTCCTATCAGCCCCAAAAACCCACTCAACCAGGTATTTGGAAACATTCTTTCCACCAAAATGACCCCCAACTCGGTCTCGCAGGACTCTCTAGACGGCTACGCTGATCTCGACAACGAGATCATCCATTTCATCGACAAGGCAAACGTGTTCGATGGCCGTGTGGGCGAAGTCCAGCCAACCACCTCGCTTAAAGTGTCGTATCAGCAAGAGAACATGATGTTGAAGCACTTCTTCAAGAAGCTTCTTCCGCTCTTAGATGGCCACCCACAGTCGCCGTGGCCTGACTTAGTATTGAAGTACTGCAATTTCGACGTGGCCCGATCTTGCTTCATTTCGTTGGCATGTATCCACATCTACGAAAGCAGGAAGGGTGGAAGCGAATTCTACAGCACCGGGAGGGCCCACATGAACAGCACCATGAACTACTTGATCCAGTGTATATCGAGCACACGGGAAATCGAAGCACGGGGCAGTAGCGAGGCAAAGTCCAGTGATCACATGCGGTCGTTTGTCATCTTGGTGCTAATGAACGTCCATGTCCTCTTTGCTGTTTTGGAGAGGGGCCAGAGCTCGCTCTCACGATACCTCTTCGAAGTGTTTAGCTACATTTGCGGAGATGAGGAATTCTTTGAATCGTTGAAAGAGAGAATACGTCCCCTTGTGGTTGTGTTGTCATGGTATGACATCGTGTGTGCCATGGTGTCTCCCGAATGTAGGCTTCCCTTCGGCAACCCAGATTGGTACGGCACTGTTGAAGACCCTTTATCCACCATGGTGATGATGGGGTGTCCCGGCGAAATTTTCCGGGCAATGGCACGTGTGTGCTATCTTCGTCATGAGATCCACAAAGGCTTTATGAGTGACGATGGCGTGTTCGCAGTCGAGGCTGAAGACATCAAGCTGCGATTGTTCAAATACAGAGACTACGTCAATTTTAAAGGCGAAGACTACAATGTCCGGTTGAAAGGGGCGCAATGCTGGGCTTTGGCCGTTTACGTGAGTCTTCTTCGGCTTTTCAAAACGCCAGAGAGACAGGTAATCATCACTGCCGCAGTGAATGAGTTCATAGATGTGTATGACAGCATGCCTAGCCATTCGCCCACGGTGGTGCAAATGGTGTGGCCGGTCTACGCCATTGGAAGCGAGTGTATCAGCGAATACGAGCGGAGCAAGTTGGTGGAGTTCATGGATAAGCTGTACGAAACAGCACGATTAGGCACGCTTCGCTCGCGCAAGTGGATTGTCATGCAGGTTTGGGAACAAAGAAAACCCCAGGAAGAGATCCTTCTACAGTGGCTCCCCAAAGGCGTGGACTACCTACCGTTATAGGCAACATGGCATTAGGCATTATCATCTATGTAATCCGTTACGTAATATCAAAACATCCAATTTCTTTATACAATAAAAAAATAGAACGGAGAGTGACTGTACAGCCCGCTTACAACTTCAGCATAGCGGCAACATCGGTGGACTGGACGTGATCCTCGTCCTCCTCGATAAGCTGCTGCAACTCGTCCAAAGAAACCTTGTCGTCCTCGACAACCAAGTTGATCTGCAACTTCTTGATGCCGAATCCGACTGGAATCCACTGGTGGGCACCCCAGACAAGACCATCCTTCTCAATGACCTTGACATTGGCCAACAATTCCTCCAAGTCGGTCTCGTCGTCCCATGGCTTGACGTCCAAGGTGACAAGCGACTTGGCAGCTGGCTTTGGACCCTTAGCAGCCTTCTTGGCAGCGTACTCGGCCAATCTCTCCTGCTTCAACTTCTCAGCCTCCTCGTCGACCTCGTCGTCGTCAGAGCCGAACAAGTCGACGTCTTCGTCGTCCTCCTCAGCGGCAGCGCCACCGGCTGGGGCGTTACCGGCTGGCAAGGTGTCGAACTCCTCGGTGAAGGAGGCAATGTGGTTGAACCATCTGGTGAACTGTGGGTATTGCTTCTGGAAAGCCTGGTAGACGGCAACATCGGCCTGGGTGGCGGCGGCACTGGATTGTTAGTAACGGCGGCAGGAGATTGAGCATACCGTAACAATTGAGGAATCACGATTAAAACATCGGGAAAACAGCATTGGGGGGCCATTGGAACGTCTCAGCTAACAGATTATAATCTCCTTTGTCACTCATACGGTGGGTCTTGAATCCACCTCATAAACACGGACCAAAGATTTCGATCATCATAGAACCTCCTCAATTGGCACGGCAAAAAACTCAAATGGTAACCTGGCGAATACATACCCGTCAACGTAAGACTTATCAGTCAAGAATTCGTTCAAAGACTTGAGGGTCTCGACCTTGGAGAAATCAGAGAAAGACATTGTGGTGGAGAGGAAAGAAACGCACGGAAAATTTTTTTCGATGTGGCTACCATGGCCGGTGGGTTTGGACACGACGCAATAGTATTAGGGCTGGTGGCCCGGGGCCGCCTGCAGGAAGAGAGAATTGGGTAGATCAACTGGAGCGTGGGCGGGTAACATGTGCTTGGGAGGGGCGAGAAGGAGTTAATGAGGTTATAATGGCGGGGAACAGCGATTGAGTGTGATTTCGAAGGTAATTGGGCCGGGGAAAGGGGATGTATTTATACCTGGTGGGTGTCCCCGTGCAGGAAGGGAGAGCGCTTGACGTATCCGGCACAATTAGCAGCCATAGAACCACAAGAGAAGATTGAGCCATAGAACCAGAAGAGAAGTTTGTAGTGAGAGGTAAAGAAATGGGTTGTTCTTGGCGGAGGTGGTAAGGTGGGAATTGTTAGAGCGTTCGAGAAGGTAGAAACGGGCCAAGAATTGGGGCGATAATAAGATGTCGCTGGCTGTTGGGATAGACATGTGGCTGTCTATATTGAAGGTTTGAGTAATTGTTCAACTTTTCACTTCTTGGTAAAAGAAAGGGGCACGGTGTGGCTTTAGAATCTCTTTAAGCGAATAGTACTCGACTTTCGGTGGAAGGCTCTTCTTGTTGACAAGCCACTCTCGCTCTCTACAATAGACGAAGTACATTATTTACGCGAAGAGACCCAAAGTCTTGTTCCGTGGGTCTTCAGAACGAAGACTCATTTATCTGAGTTCGGTGGCTAAGGATCAAAAAGGTCTGCAAATAATTGACCAGATTTCTATGTTCTGCACTTCGGAGTTTCTAAATCAACCGGCATGTATGGACGACAAGTTTCATAAGATAAATCTAAAGGTAGTAAACTTGTTGACAATAAGGTCCCTGGCTGTGCACAATCCCAAAAGTGACAATTCTCTGGCGAAGCTTCGGAAATCAACCTCCAACTCTGAGCTACGTGTTCAGCTATTCGTTCGGTGCTTGCAGACTAATTCATTTACATAAGGACCAATAGCATAGTCCCACTCGCTAGTTTAACAATTAATTACACATCTTGATTACCAAACCTTTGGCAGCTTTTATCCCCTTGAGGAAATCAACAGTTTACTCCGTTTGCCCTTGTCCCTCCTCTACAGAACTTCTGGTCTTCTGGTTTAAATTTTGTAGGCCAAGCATCGTCGGTACATGTAGGAGGTGGTTGACAAGGTACAACTAATTCTATTTCTGATCTTACAGTCTAGTCGGTTTGTAGACCAGGCATCATGTATAAAAGTTTGACATGTTACAATTGATTCTAATTATCATCTGTTTGCTTTATCGCTACAGAGAAGATTAGCATTGTCCTTGCATAAATTTGACACGCTTATACAAAGAGATATACCATTTTTTTTGGGGGGACTATAGTACCGAAGGGCTCTTACTGTTCCCCTTGTTAGAGAAGTTCACAGTCCAACACCAGACAATCCTCTATGATTACTCATCTATAGACTATTAACGTTAGAAAAAAAAATTCTTATAGTTCTGCTCGTCTACATCTAATAGTACCCATATTATACCTACTCAGTCGTCATTTGGAGGCGTATCAAGTCAGGTCTTCGGCTGAAGCACTCAAGATTCATCGTCAGCTCCACATGCTACAGCTGTTTGAGGTATACCAGATCCCCATAACATTAATCACTTCACATTGACCAAAGAATATTCATCACTGATTCAAACAATAATTTCCTCCACAATCAGCCTGGGACAACCCTTCTTCTCTCGGATTAGCAGTCCCTTTCTCTATCAGCCACCTTGACTACCTATACAACAATTTTCTTGAGCTTACACAGTATCGTCATACTTCCAGTAAGGACACTCAAACGACGCATAGCAGCGGAACTCGTTACTTAAGCCATTCTTATGCTCGGGCAAAAACGACGTGAGATGTGTCTCCGGATACGTCTTCTTTATGATATCTCTCATACGCTCGCCAGTCGACGAAATCAACTTGAACTTCTGGTCGCCACTTGCGGTCTTCTCGCCGTTGTTCTCGGCTAAAAGATTTCTGGCTGCTTGTGCCGACTTGGTCTGGCATTCTTTCTCCAAAAATGGAGGATCAATCAATAGTCTATGGCACTTGTTTCTAATCACCTCAGGCACCTCGTCGGGCTTGTTATAGTCATAGAAATGGAAATATTTCTTTCCTGCCATCACCCCAAACCGCTTGTCGAACTCAAGCAAATAAATATGCTTAGTAGGAATCTGATCTGCTGGAAGTCTAGTTACGGCAGCATAAACTGATGGAGCACTGGCAATACACACCACAGTATCCTCATCTGCGCCTTCTAGAAGGGCCCTGGCCAAGATATCCGCAGTCTCATCTGTGTACCAAAACTGTGAAAGCTGCCAGTCCTCCTTGTAGTCGTCGATGGAGGATTTCTGGAGCTCATCGTATCTGTCTTCCAGCTCTTGGTAGAGTTTGGCGAAATGCTCTTTGCGCGATTCTTCTTCAGTTCTAAATTGCTGAAGAGCGGCCAAGGTGTCTGCGGAGAGAGTCAAGGGTTCGTCGTCGAAATCCATCGTTGAGTTTTCGGATTGTGAAACAATAAAAATTCCATTCAATGGCTATACGGTCGTGCGCAACACATAGCATCTCGCATGTCCTACACCCCACAGCTCTCATCTACAATACAAACACAATATCAAGTCACATCAGACATTTCAAGAACACAGACAATACCACCTACCTTTAGCTATCTACAACCATAATAGCTACCTACAACCTTCAATGTCTTTCACGTGCACGCCAGGCCAATTGGCAGCTCACGTCATTGCCAAACTAGCAGTGTCAGATTCTCTATCGCTCAGCCAAATATGGGAAACCGCCCAGGAAAAGACAAACGGGCCGTTGGACACGTTGCAGAAAAACGTTGTATGGCGCAGTGTTATTTCAGCGTCCGAGACTCTATTCTCCGTTAAAGTTGGAGATACAAACCAAGATCTCCCATCCAATGTTCCTCTAGGCGATGTTCTCCTCCACGGATCCGAACTGGAGATCTTGCTCGTTCCCACCGAAGAATGCCGGGTTCGATACTTGACGGGGACAGAAAACTACCAGACCATGTTGGCCAGCTTGGGAGAATTGCCCTTCCAGTTGCTTGTGGTGATAGCCAGACATGGAACTGAGGGTATTTTGAATCCCGACTTGGCCAAAGAGTCTGGACAGGATCCCAGGTCGCTTCGGCTCCGGCTCCAGAAACTCGAGGCAGCGGGGCTCATCATTTGCAACAATGTTTACCAAAATAAGACCCACACCACGCATTCGGTGCATGTCAAGTTTGCTCGCGAATTGGTAGCGGGCCGAGACTCCAGCGAGGCCGAGGAGGACTTGAATCTGCTGCGAGATGTGGGGAAGCTCAAGAAACGCATAATGGAGGCGCTCAAGGTGGCGCCAAATCATCTCAGAGGGTTTTCGGACTTGTGCAAGGAATTGAAGCTCGACGAGTCTCGGCTGGCATCGAAATTCTTTCGCAGCGTGTGTTTGAAGCTCCACGGTGCTGGCTACGTGGAGAAGCTTCATGTCGAACTTCCTGAAACGAAACAGCGAGTCTATGCTATCAAATTTGTCAAGGACATTCCAAAGGATACCGACGAGCTCCATGAGTACATTGATATGAACGATTTGGACAAGGACGACTTGGATGCGGCCGAGGATGCAGCCGAGGATGACGCCCAATCTCACGAAGAATTGCCTGTTTACAATCGCATATTCCCCATTTTCCATCAGATCTACCAACAGGTTCACGCAAGAGGACTGACGGGCATAACTTCGGGCGAAGTGGTCAAGAATCTCTTGGGAGTCTCGGAGTACAAGCCTTACACGAGAATATTTGAGGTACTGCCAACTTATATCAGCAACACCAAAAACCTCAAGCGGTCCAAAAAGTATGTGGATCCGTACGAGCAGTATACCTTGACAAAATTATATGATAACGAGGGGAAACTCAAGTTTTACCGCTATTTTGCGACCGAGTTCTGTCAGGAAGAAAAGCCACCGCCAAAGCCATATTCTTCAAATTATGCTGCGTCAAAGGAGTCCATTGTTAAGCTCAATAAGAGCTTGCACTCTACTCTTGGGAAAACTTCCAACGAGTCTCTCATTGAAAAGAAGCGCAGATTGGTGCAAGTATCAAATGAGCCCAACAAGAAGCAACGTGCTCAGAGAGCTGAAAGCAAAGAACTCGTCGAGCTTGCATTGGAGGAACTTCCAAAGAGACGAAAAACAACTACTCCAAAGTCGTACGCCACTGACGATTACATGCACCTCGACGAACCGGAATTGGAAGAAGAGTTCAAACCTGACGCCATCTCTGAATCTGAAGAAGAGTCAAAGGGCAATATTATATCGTCTAATGACTTGCCTACATTTGTTCCCGTGAAGGAACCCAAAAAGCAGCGCAAAACGCAAACTCCCCAAACGTACAAGACCGAAAGTTCTGTGAAGTCAATGACTAGAAGACAAATCTTGGTGGACATTATTCGGGAGGAAGGCGGCGCAATTTTCAGCAGCTCTAGTTTGTGTCGAAAATTGGATGAGCGCATGAGCAACTCTACTTTAACCGACCTCAAGACGTTGGCTAGAGATGTAATACACTTAACGAAGACCAAGGTGCTTGAGTTGCAGAAAGTAAACGTCGGAGCCGGAAGCCAGGTTGTCGAGAGAAAATTGCTTGTGTTGGCCAAGGCGGAAGAGAAGCCATCGCAGGATAAAATTAATGAGTTGATCTCGACATTTGCTGAAGTGAACAGCAAGAAGGATATGAGAATTTTCCCCAGAAGAGTGATTCAGTCTGAAATGAAGCTCTACATCGAAGCTCCCAACGAGAAGAAAGTTTCTTCAGGGACTCGCAAGAGAAGAGGAAAAAACAGATTGCAGGCATTGGGAGACGAGATCGAGAGAGACACAAGTGTCAAAAAGGAGCCTTCAGACGATATCACTCCTTCTGAACCGGGAGACATCTGGTCGAATCTCAAGAAGTCCAGACGCACCCGGAAAGTTGCGACTTCTCAGAATAACGATTCATTCCCATCTGTTTCTAAAAGGCCAAGACGGAACATCAAACTCGACAGGTCCGATGCGACGCTACTTTATCGTGCAGTTGTCATTTCCAAAGCGTTTTCGAGAGATGCGATTGATTTTGAAGGTATTGCAGCCTTAATAAGCGACTTGGATGGCAAGGTCCTAAAACAGAAATGGGGAACTTTAAGACGTTCATATGGTGGAGCAGGAGCAGTCGCTAAGGGCGTCGAAACGTTTCAAAATATGATAATGCAGGGGATCGAGGACGAGACTATTACCGAGCGGGATCTTCTCGACAAGGACTTGGAGTTCTTTTTGAATTATTGGAAAACCTTTGATTCCAGTACCGAGTTTGCGATTCCAGACGAGATGCCGTTGTACGCATCTTACAAGCAGAATCTGAAAGTGTATGAATTTTCCAAATCTGTCATTGACCTGCAAGCGGCGGGACTTTGGGAGAAGATTGAAGACATTTCTATGCGTCAAAAGGAGAGTGTTCTTTCGCAAACATTATTCGAATACGAACCTTCGGACAAGCCTGTGGCTAAACCACTTGACGAGATCCGATCAGTTCTCAAAGCGATGTTTTTGGCGAAGAAAGAAGACGGTGCATTGTCGAAGCTGATTCTCGAGCAATATGGCGAACCGATGGTCCGGGAAGCTTGTAATGCTTTGCTGCGTGATCGCGAAATCTCATATGTGTCTTTAGAATCAGACAACAAATTCCTTGTCGGAGACAAGTTTAATAACACCTTGATTCTGAAGGTGTTCACACCCAAGTTTTTCCACCAGGCCTCTGCTTTCAAGGAATCTCTCTGTTCTATTTCCACGGCTGGTAAGGGGCTCATTATTTCGCAGGGTATCATGCCAGGACAAATGGCTTCGCTTCTTGAATTGGTTTCTGCTAACTTGGTGCAGCTAATTCGTATAGATCGAGCGTTTCGCTTTGAAAACTACGAATCAAGATTGATTGACAAGGAACAGATTGCTTGTGACATTGTGGTGAAATGTGAGTACGAGGACGTGGGCAAGATCCAAATTCCACCTTCACCTGTGCCTTATCATGGCCCTTGCCAGCCAATCTGGATCCAATTGGATTCTCTGGTGAACAAACTGCTTTGGACAAAAATAGTGACGACTTTGCTACATTATATTGTTTTCAAGCCGGGGATGGCGGACCTGCAGCTTTACAACAAAGTCCAGGCTGTTCTAAGCTTGAGAGACTACTATGACGGCATGAAGTGGCTAATGGATAGTCAGTGTATTGTCAAGCTTGAGCCTGATGGCTATTTGGCCACAGACAGATGGCAGTACGTGTTTGGATATTAAAAGGAAACAATGAACTGAATCAGTTGCATAATGCAAGCTTCATACTCTTTTTATTTATTTTCTTTTTTTTGAGACTAATTTCTGTGCTCTATCATGCTTGTCCTACACTTGGAACCAACCGTTCTTATCGGAGTGTGCAGGGCCATCGCATACTCGTAATTTTTTTTCTTTGTACCATTCTTCATAAGATCAAAATGGGATTGGCCGGCACGAAAGTCAAGCAAAGATTCGGACTAGATCCTAGAAATACTAATTGGTCCAACAATACCGAGCGTTTTGGCCACCAATACCTCCAGAAAATGGGCTGGAACCCTGGGGAAGGGTTGGGACTCGTGGACCACGCAACAACCTCGCATGTTAAGGTGTCTATCAAGATGGATAATGCCGGATTGGGGGCGAAATTAGCGAAAAAAACGAAGAAGGACGAGTTTGACAGCGGTGAATGTGCTGGACTCGACGTTTTTCAGAGAATCTTGGGAAGACTTAATGGAAAAGAAGACCAGATCTCCAATGAGTTGGAGAGACAACGACTCGATAAGATTATCAACGGAAAGTGGGGTATGCATTTCGTCAAGGGCGAGACGTTAAAGTCTACCTGGGATGCCGAGTGCAAGACGTTGAATGGGAGTATGAAGAGGGGATTTTCTGAAGTTGAGGACGAAGAGCCGAGAAAGAAGTTGAAGAAGGAGAGAAAGAGTGAGAAGGGAGACAAGAAGAATAAGAAGGAGAAGAAGGAAAAGAAAGTGAAGGGAGAGAAGAAGGACAAGAAAGAGAAGAAAGAGAAGAAGGAGAAGAAAGAGAAGAAGGACAAGAAGGACAAGAAGGATAAAAAGGAGAAGAAGGAGAAGCTAGACAAGAAGGATGAAAAGGAGAAGAAGGAGAAGAAAGAGAAGAAAAACAAGGATAAACTAAAGGACAAAAGTGAAGTGACCCGAGAAAGCATGCTCACGCCCAAAGAGAAAGCACCACAGGAAATAGCCACTCGATTGTCGGCCAGAGCCAAGTGGATTAGACAGAAGCGTGCGTCTGTCATGGACGCAAAGGCGCTCAATGAGATCTTCATGATTACGAACTAAATAGACCAGCATTATCATACTTACATTCACATTTTACATAAGTAAAGTAGGCACTCAATGAAATCTTCACGATTACAAACCAAACACAACAACATTATCATACTTTAAATTCTCATTTAAGGAAAACAACCGGCAACACATCACCATAGCTTCCACGGCACTCAATGAGATCTTCATGATTACAAACTACATACACCACCACTACCATAACTTTACATTCACATTTTACATAACGAAAGTAGTGAAACCTCCCACAAAACAAATCACCATGGTTCCCACGACAGCCATCTGGCCCGCAGAGAATGGACGAGCAGATACATTGGCACTGCTCTGCTTGGACGAGGAGGAAGAGCCGGACGAGTCGGAGGAAGAGCCAGATGAAGACGAGCCAGACGAGCCGGAGGCAGAAGAACCACTCGTACCGGTGGCAGTAGCCACAACGTTGGCCGAGACAGAAGAAACCACAGCGGAACACGAGCTGGCAGCAGAAGAAGTGCTCTGCATCGAAGCCAGGCCATCAAAGTCACAGGCACTCGAGTGCTTGCCATTCTTTACGTAGTACAGGTTGAGAAGATAAGACAACTTGTCCTTATCGGAACAGAAGGAGATTGCGCCGTAAGTGCCATTCTCTCCGTTACCAGAGACGGCCGAACAGTCAATCTCTCCGCACACAACGCCAAACAAGTCTCCGTAGTTCTTGCTTTCGACGTCGCTGCTCACCACACACTGCAAGGAAGCAGCGACACAGTCGCAAACGTTCTTGTCTGGGGTAGGAGGCAACTTTGCGTTGGCCTTCCAGGTTGGGGCCGAGGTTGGACAAGCGAGAGTGGAAGTGGAGAAGGCACCCACCTCGGAGCTCTGGGCCAAGCTGGGGCTAATGGAGTTCATTTCCTGCGAGTAGTACGAGTAGTCGGCCAACGTGCTCACGGAGGAGCCAGAAACGGAAACAAGACCGTAGTCGTTCTCTTCCTCGTAGTACATGTAGACAATACCTCCGGACCACACGTCAGTCATTTCGTCACTGAAAATGGTGCCAATCTCGGTGAACTTTCTAGGTCTTTCGGCGTTACAGCCATACTCCGAGAAAAACACCGGAATCGTCAAGTTCTTGTACTCCTCGGTTCTGTCTGCGTATCCAGATGTCTTGAAGGTGGAGTCTCCACACCACTCGTACATGTTGATACCAAAGAAGTCGGCCCTCTCCTCGAGTTCTCCACAAGAAAAGTAGTCGGCAATAGCCACTCTAATGTCCTCGTCGTCGTTGGACGAATAGCCAATAGGGTAGCTCCAGCCCTTGTCCAGCACATATGACTTCATGTCTCTGACGGCAGCCTTGACAAAGGCAGATGCACCGGTGTTGGACTTGTTGTTGGACACCTCGTTACCAGCAAAGAATCCCAACACGTTGGAGTAGTTGGCAAACATGTCGATGACGGAGGTGTATCTGTCGTACAACTCCAAGTTCCATTCTGGAGAGTCTCTGTTGATGGAAGTGCTGGGCTCGGACAAGTCAGCGATGATGTAGATGCCGGCATCCTCAAATACCTTCATGCATTCGTCGTGGTTTTTTTCTGGGTCCACAGCGTACACTCTCAACACATTGGTGTTGGACTTGGCAAAGAACCCCACATCACGCTTGCAGGCATCGCCGTAGGCCAACGGATCGACGTAGTTGGCCAGACCGCCGTTGGTGGAGTTGTCGAAGTTCTGCTGGTAGGCTACGCCTCGGATCAAGAACTGGGTGCCGTTGTTGGCGTAGAAAAACTTGTTCCCAACCACCTCGATGGCAGGAACATCAGCTAAAGCGAGCGTCAAGAGAGCCAATGCCGAGAGCAAAGAGTACATCAGTCTCATAGTTAAGAAAAGGCTAAGAAAATGTTGGCACAATACACGAGACGGCGATGCCGGAATAATGGGTTTATATGTCTCTGGGCACTAGTGAAAGAAAGGTTGCACCCAATTGTGGCCCTGGGCCCTGCTGGTTACGGGCACGGGCCGTACCTTCACCAATTGCTAGGGCCCCGACTACTTATTATGGCGGATTTACTGCCCACTTCGCCTGTCTCGGTTACGAACGTGGGGTGTACAGGATGGCTGTGTTGACCACGGTCGGCCAGGGGTATTGGTGTAGAGGTAGGATGCCAGAGTAGAAAATGCGAAATAAAGTATGTTGCGGCAGATCGCAAAGTATGCCGAGAGCGGTGCGGCCGACCACCAGTTGCCCGACTATTGAGACGAATCTCAACCGCTGTTTATTTATACTTCATTTGTATTTTGTTTGGGCACGAGCCGGTGGTGAACCCTGGTTTGTGGCTATTGTGTACAGTAAGTATGCGAGTGAGGTTTGGTGGCCACCGTGAATCCATTTCGGTTTGATACTGGAGTCGTGGGAACGGTAGAGGCACACGTACGCGTAAGAAAAAGAAATGAGGGTTGGTGAATGGTGGCTGAAGGGAAATATGGTGGAGAAGTCAAAATATCGCGGAGGTGATTTCGTGACTTTTTCCCGATTGGTGAAATTACCGTGGAGCGGGGTGGAGAGAAGGTGACAAGCAGAAGACAGGAGAAGACAGGAAAGACAAGTGATTTGAAAAAAAGATAGGAGTTGACAAAACACAGCAGAAGTATCGCCTGAGGTGAATGCCTAGATGTGCCTGCTGGTGGTTACGCTGTAGTGGTGAGCCCAAATTTGCGTTCCAGAGGCACCTTTTGCAAGGACATGACAAACGCCAAGAGAAAGCTGTCAACGACTAGACGGAAACGTGAAAAGCAACGAATCGGTCACGACGCGATAATAATAAGCAAACGTGTCATAATTATACCAGAAGCGTTTCTGGTTGTATGATAACCTTTTTTTGGTGCCCAGGGTGGCCATTCTGCCTCCAGTAAGTACCACACACGATTCCTCTCACTTTTGCGCCTCTTTACCTCACCGAACTGCGACTTTTGGGCCCATTTGAGGTGCTTTCGAAATGCCTCAACTTGAGCTATAACAGTACAGGTAATACCGGGGAGATCGGTAGGAAAACCCTTCGTATGAACTATTCCATGATAATTATAGCAATCCGGGTCCGATGCCCGGAGTGGTCCTTTATCATCCCGTGCGCCCAAAATGGGGGCCCCGGAGATGATGGCTGTCCTGCAGAACGTATCCTCCACACCGTTATTTCTAGAATCCAGACACTCCTGGTTATTTACCTATTTCCTGGTTAGTTATCAATTTCCCCCACTATCTTCTCCAGGCTCCGTTATTTAAGCCGAGGAATATGCATCGTAAGATAACTTCGGATTACTGCTTCTAACGGGTATGTCACATTTTTGAGCGACACAGATCGAATCACGGCCGTTATTCTACTATTTTTCGAATACGTAGAAAATTAAGAGTCTATATTCTCTTCAAGAACGTAATCTTGTCATTAGCTGGTAAAACCTACCTTCATTAGCTTAGTGAACCAACCTCCATTAGCTAAGTACTGATCTTTTAATTCAGATCATCATGCATCCCATAATCTCAAAACACTCGATTGTTGACAAGCCAACCTGCCACCGCACATCACCCATCTTCACTAGAGCGATTGGAAACAACACCTCCTATCGAAAATCCAACTGTCTAAATTTGGAAAATGTTTCCACCAACATGCGTAGCAAGTCTAGACAACTGTCATGTCCAAAAGGACTCCTTATCATTACGCATTCCTTGAAGCAGCTAGCGGCCACCCACATGGCCAAGCCACCTCAATTCCTCGACCAAGAATATCGGAGACCGCGATAAAGATCGGGATGACTATCGCGACAGAGATCCATATGGCAGAGGAAGCTACGGGCCCAATGGATGGCAATTAATGTACATTATGGATTCCTACCATTATGGAATCCTTGCCTTACCAACACCAATATCGGTGAAACCTTGCTCAAACTTCTAAACAATATTCATCGGTGGTCGCCCGGCCAGTTCGAGGTTTCACTATGAAATCCCACTTGAATCACCGAAAATCGGCACCAATTGCTATCAGTGACTCAACATGAATTCGCGCAAAACGGATAATGTAACCAAAAGCGGTACAATCTGGTGTACAGATGTAATCAACGGCTGCGAAATCTATTATCAAGATAAGGCCGGATAAGAACCCACTATAAATTGTGGGAGGCAGACCCGTCGGTTTGCGATCAACACCAAATAAACTATTTTTCATGCACGCTTCTGGAGTTAAGCCTTCTGCAGAATTATTGGCCGACATTGAGGCAGGAAACCTCAGGAAAGTTGTCACTGAGGAGGTTTACGCCCAATTGGAGCCAGACTACCTTAAACTCAAGGAGAAGTATGGTGACGTCTCCCATATCAAATTTGACCCCGAAAGACACTTGAGCGTGCTTGTTGGTGATACTGAGGTAGTCGATAAATACGAAAACACCAGAAGGTTGACCATGGAGGAGTTAGGTCTCACCAACCCGAAGCAGATCTCTCCTATCGCCGTGTCCGACCCCTTCCCGTTGTTCACCGATGAGGCCATTGACATCATGAGACTCGAACTTCTCGAGAAGGAGGGAGTTCTTGAGCATGCCAGAGCGATTTTCAATTCCACCACCGTCTACCAGAAGCAAGCCGTGGACTGCGTTATGAGAGGTTGGGTGAAGAGAAGAGGAGAGATCAAAAAACAGTTCACACACGACGCATGGAAGCACCCTAAGACCATAGAGTTGATCTCAAAGGTTGCCGGTGTCGATTTGAAGTTCGCCATGGACACGGAAATTGCCAACACCAACATCAACATATCTTCAGCCGAGAAGGCTCATCAGGAACGTATTGACGCCGAGAGCGAGCTGGCCCTCAAGACCAAAGGTGGCGACGACATGCCCGCAGTGGTGGGGTGGCACACCGATTCTCCTCCATTTGTGTGTGTTCTTATGATTTCTGACACTGCTGGCATGATTGGTGGAGAGACTTACCTCCGCAAGGGCAACGGCGAGATCACCTGTGTTCCCGGTCCCCGCAAGGGCTACGCTTGTGTGTTGCAGGGCCATTTGATTGAGCATTTGGCTTCCAAGCCTCGTGGAGCCACCGAGAGAATCACTATGGTTTCTTCCTACGTCGCCGAGGACCCTATGGTGATTGAAGATTCTGTGTTGTCCACCGTGAAGCCTGAAGTCAACTACGCTTCGAGATACAACGACTTTTATCCTGAATGGATCGACTACAGAGTGGACATTCTCAAGCACAGACTCGACATGTTGAAGAAGACTTGCAACGATTCTGTAAAGTTTGACAAGTCGGCAGCTATCGACCAATTGAAGCTGATCGATGCTTACTTGACCAAGACCTACACGGAGATGGAGGTGTCGCCTGAAGAGTGGACCACCATCGTCACCAAGGGTTAAACCTTGAGAATTCCTGATTAGATTAACCCTTGATGAATTAATGATTAGCTTTAGAACAGCTTGATGTGCCTTTTACGCCTGAAGTGGCGTGGAATGTGTTTAGTTTAAAATGAATGTATTCTAGACTTTGATTGTAGTTTCAAAGCTTGATCGTACTCTACATTCCCGGCTCGGTTTTCGTGGCAGCGAGATCTAGTTACTTGTGGTACCTAATTATAGCGTAGGCAATGTGCTCTGGTTTTCTTCCTACGGTGTTTCCCAGTAGACTTTTGTGACGCTCACGATTTGATAATGCTATCCGAGTTGTGCAACGGCGTTTATATTCAATTGTAGGGCCGAGTTTGAGTGCGGTGCTATATTACGATTCTCGGGAAAATTAGCTTTCTCTTGCTTTCTCAAAACATGAAACTAAAGTTGTGAATGTAATTGGGAATTTGTATAGTTGTGAATCATAATGTAAACTTGTATAGTTGTGAATCTAATTGAAAACTTGTATAGTTGTATATGTACTTTTATACTCTTCGACATATTTCCTCTTGTATTTATTTCGGGGCGATTCAGTTAGGCTGAGCGTGGACAACGATGGCAAGATAAGTGTCCTTCTACATAACAGACAGCGTGGAGCTAACGAAAACGGCCAAAGACTCCACAGTCGTTGCTGTTGTCTGCCAAACCACACCAACCGAGGTTGTTTTGTAAATTTCCCCAATGTTACAACTACATAAATCTCTGAGAATACGCATAAGTAGGCTCTTCATCTCCAGCTATTAATGACCGGAACAACCAGCCCTTCAATCCACATGAAGTATCTACCAGTGGCCTTGGCCATGACCAGGGTCTCTATCGACATGATTCATGCTGATTTCTAGTCTTTGTGTGTCTCGTAGATCCAGTCGAGCGTGTGCTGAATGCCCTGCTCGAGCGAAACCTCCGGAGTGTAGCCCAAAACGGTCTTTGCTTTGGTGATGTCGTGGTAACGAGTGGCACAAGTGATCTTGGCCCTGAAGGCTGTCAACCCAGGCTCCTTGTTGAGAAGCTTGGAGAAGAACTCAGACAAATATCCAGCCGCAATGGCCACCGGGCGGCTCAACACGATGTTGTATTTGTCAATGTGGCCGTCCGCCTTCCACACGGTTCTAGCCAAAGTCCAGAAGTAGGTGGGAGCATCGTTGGTGATGAAGAAGGTCTCTCCGCCGATTTGGGAAGCAAACTTGGGATCCAAGATCTTCTGCGCAGCCAAAACATGGGCGTCGGCAACGTTTCCAACGTATGTCCAGTCAAATAAGTTGTTGTTGTCGCCCAATTGGAACTTAGATTGGCCCAATCTGGCCGCGGTCCTTAACCCCGGCACAAGTTGCCTGTCTCCGGGACCAAAGATACCTGCTGGTCTCAAGGACACCGTCAGAAGCGAAACGGGATCATTGGCGTTCATCACGGCCTCCTCAGCGATGGCTTTTGTCAAATTGTACCCGTCCATATGGACTTCTGGGTACGGCCAGTTTTCGTCAGCATTGTATACGTTTTGGCCGTTGAATATCACTCCGGCAGACGATGTGTAAACCAAGGCCTTGACAGGCGTTGTTTTGGCCACTTTAAGAAGCGTTTTGGTCCCGATAACATTGACTTTCTCGTAGATTTCTTGCGACATGCCGTGGATAGGCGATGCCGAGTGAACAACAACCTCACATTGGGAAGCATCGATGGCTCGCTTGACATCGGATTCTGACGTCAAGTCACCTTTGTGGAAGGTGATTTTGGCGGGATCAAATGTGAAGTATTTGGAGATTTGGTCGGGAATCGGCCTCACGTCGAAAACATGGATTTTCACTTCAGGACAGCGGTCGTGGAATTGCTGTACGAGATGCAACCCAAGGAATCCGGATCCTCCAACTAACAAGACCGAGGTAAATTCTGTCATCAGAAGGAAAAGTAGTAGAAGTTGTTTGCGTGAGGTCGCTATTACGAGTATACGAGAAAGGGTAATGCAGAGAAGAAAGTAGCGAAAACAAAAGAATTGATGTACTAATTACGATTTTGTATTTTGATTCGTACAAATGCATTCAAGATTTTTTAGAATCCATATTGATACTCCTTACAACTCTGTGTTAGTATATATGTAGCCCGCAGTGGACTATTACTTATGCATTTCGACGACGACTCGCACTAAAACTTGAAAAGCGACTTGTACTGCTCCACCTTGGCGTCGTCCACCTGGCCGCTCACCACCTTCACGGGAGGAAACTCAAAGAGTCCACCCGCATCTGCTCCATTGCTTCCAGTTCCCTTATTTCCAAAAGGGGTGTTGCTGCTGGAATCGCTATTGCTGGCCCCGTTGGCATTTCCAGAGCCGGTCTTTGCACCGAATGTGGGAACTGAAGGCTTGCCAAAAGAAAAGGCCGGGGTCTTGGCTTCGGTACTTCCGAAGGAAAACGCAGGCTTTGCATCTTTAGATGGCTCTGGTGCTGTAGTGTTTGTATCTGGCTTGATGCCAAAACTGAAAGCAGAAGCTTTTGGAGCTTCAACCGGTTTGGAACCGAGGTTGAAGGCGGGTTTTGGAGCTTCCGATGTAGATTTGGAGCCAAAGTTGAATGCGGGAGCTTTTGAGGATCCATTCTCTGGTTTAGAGCCAAAACTGAATGCTGGAGTCTTCGTTGATTCATTCTCAGGTTTAGAACCGAAACTGAATGCTGGCGCTTTTGAGGATTCATTTGCTGGTTTAGAGCCAAAACTGAATGCCGGAGTCTTCGTTTCATTCGCAGGTTTAGAACCAAAATTAAGTGCTAGAGGCTTTGAAGATTCATTCTCTGATTTAGAACCGAAACTGAATGCTGGAGCCTTCGTGGATTCATTCTCTGGTTTGGAGCCAAAACTGAATGCTGGAAGCTTTGAAGTTACATTCTCTGGTTTAGAGCCAGAACCGAATGCTGGAGCCCTTGAGGATTCACTTTCCGGCTTAGAACCAAAACTGAATGCCGGTGATTTTTCATCGCCAGTCTTGGTTTTGCTTGCACCGAAGCTGAAAAGTGGCTTCTCCAGTTTTATTTTGTCGTCATTCTTTGAAGCAAAAGCTCCAAAACTAGATACTGGCTCCCTTGGCCTCTCCAGTGATGTTTTCAGGTTTATGCTTTCAACGTTATTGAGGGCTGGAAGGGGCACTGGCTTTTCTTCAGCCTTCTTCGACCCAAAGGTAAAACCATTCGACGAAGCAGACTCAGTCTCCATGGATTTTCCGAACGAAAACGTAGCAGATCCGTTCTCGGCTGAAGCCTTAGATTCGTCCTTTTTGGCACTAAAACTGAATGCAGTCGACGATGGAGCTGGTTGCACAGGCAGTTTCTCCCCGAAATTGAATTTTGGAAGTGCAGTATTGAATAAACTTGGCTTGGATTGCCCGTTCTCATTGGTGTCCGCCTGTGAATTGCCAAATAGCGAATTGAACGGCTTCTGCGAGCGGCTCTTTTCTTCTGTTTTGTCTTCTTCGGTCTTCTTAACATCAAGCTCGCCTTCAGCATCCGGCAGCCTCTTTTCGTCAGTCTTATTATTTTCTGTTGCATTCGCAATCGCATCTTCATACTTGCCAAACGAGAAAGTAGTAGTCTCCTTCTTCTCATCTAGGCCCTCTTTCTTTTCATCTAGCTCCTCCACCTTATTGTGCAAGACCGTTTTGGAGATGTCGCTAGCACCTAAAGCCGATCTCTTAGCTGGAGATTCCAGAGAGATCGGAGTCTTCCGCTTACTTCTTGCAAACGGGTTATGGAGTGGCCTGGTTGTGGAGGAAAATTCCAGCGGTGCTTCCGCGGTTCCCTTATCCAATATCGAGTAGAGCGAATTGGCTGTGTTACTCAACTTCTTCTGTACGGAATCTTGAGTTTCGTCATTTCTGTCTTCCGTGGATGGACCAGTAGAAATTCCGCCGGCCGTGGAGGCACCAGTAGAAACACCAGTGGACACTGCAGAGCCCTTATCAGCAGTCGTGATACGCTGGGCTCTTCTGGCATTCAAATTGGGCGCTCTGATTCTTGTTCGATATGGAGAAGGCAACCCAGAGAACTGATACACTCTCTTCACGGACGTATTGCCTCGAGAGGTGTCGCTGAAGGTGTGGTAGACAGGCCTGTAGTCCGGGGTGGCCAAAGTGGTGGAGTTGGCGTCGAGAACGCTGGAGTTTCTTAAGACTTTCTGTGAATATGGAGCAAACGTCTGGTTTTGGCGAGACTCTATCGCTGTATCGTCTTCGGGCGCTCCTTCATTCTCCGGAGACTCCGGAAGCGGCAACGTGATAGATGCCTTCGATTTCTCCAAAAGAGACATGACCCCTTCATATTCTATCTGAGTCAAAGGTCTGTCACCCTTTTCCTGGAAGAAACTGGAGAGAATTCTATTCGTGGTATGGTCGCCTTCGGCCACCGAGTCGTTGACGGTGACAGAAAACGATTCCACGCGGGGGAGCACGCTCTTATTGGCGCTGGCGGGTATGGGTTGGGTAGTTGAGCGAGAATGCTGGACCTTATTAGCAACTGGCGGCTCTCCGGCGGAAAAGTAGCGTTTCACCCGCGACAAAAGGTTGCCGCGACTCGGATAGGGCAAAACTTTCTCCCTGGACCGATCACGGTAGGCTTTCATGACTCTGCGGTTGTCCATGACGGGGGATTGTGGAGAGTAGTGTGTTCTACATTGTTTCGAAAAATAAGATGGTGATGTTATCACGTGACAGGTACAACTGTTTCTGCTGGTGATTTCTGGGTGGGACCGAGAGGTGGAGAAAAATGGATGCCATTGCGGAGGTCTTGGGGTCGACTTTGCTCTATGTATGCATTTTTAGTTGGGAACTTGCCACTTTTTGTTGTTTTATCAGAGGGCACTCTGGTCGTGGGGTAGCCTGATGTACGGGTTTTTGTGAAGCACCCCATTATGGTAGATCAACAAGACACGAAACAACGAGGTAGGCGAAACTCTCGAATCTGATCAAGCGATTTTTTCTTTATTTTCGTCGTTTTCTGTATCGGAATCTCCATTTCTTCAATCTCGGGTTCTACTACTCAGACGCGATCGCATCAACACTATTCCTGCACTCCAACCTACTACTCTTTCAAGATCTGACATTATTTGTGGTTACAGGCGCCACAAGCAATTTGCGGACTTAAAAACGCTCATTTCCAAATAAAACCACACACATATTTCTAGTTGAACCTTTTTGCCGCTTTTAATGACGTTCTAGCCTGCCATACATCAGCCAATATCCATGAACTATGTCTCCGATTCCGACGGCGACAATTCGCTCCCGCCATTGTCTCCGGAATGGGTCAACAGGGACCAGCTACGAGATGTGTTTTCGATACTATCTGAAGCAAGCAGGCGGCGTATCCGGGCCGAGGCTCGCGGAACACCCATGGAGAAAGTTTATGATGAAATCATCGTGAATGGCCTAGAATTGGGTCCCACGCTCACTTCCGAGACACCCACAGAAACGGAGGCTGTACCTTCAGCGCTGTCAAGTGCTGTAGAGCAGCCACAAGCTGCGGAAAACCCAGAGTTTCCAGACAGTCCGCATAATCAAGAGATTCTAACTTCTGGCGAGCACATACAAAGTGAGTCGTCACCTCTGCAACTAGAAAGACCGGCCAATAACGGCACTGATCCTTTACAGTATAACGAGGCCACTCTCCCTCGACAGTTTCCCGCAAGAAGTCTACGAAAACGGACGTTTGCCAGTCGCCACCCCTACATTGCAGACCAGGCCGATTGGTTAGGGATATGCACAGTGGACAGTATTAACGAAATGTTCAATGATGACGAAGATGTGGGCAAAGTTGTCAAGGCACTTAACCAGCTCTACTTAAAGAGAAAAAAGCGATATCCAGACGAAGATCGCTATAAGTCCAAAAATTTCTATGCCCATTTGGGTAAGAGCAAGCTATTGGCATTGGCTGGCGATTCCGACGCCTCCAGTCGAGATGTCATAGAGCAAATGTCGCAGAACGCTCAAGATGACGAATACGAGACGGACGGAAAACATGATGGCGACGACGAAGAGGAACAGCTCATTCCCTACGAGGGACTAATGTCTTCGTTGCCGAAGACATTTGATGATTACGACGAAACTGCAATATTTGATGAGAGAAATTTTAACGAGGAAGACAATTACACGGAAGATGAAGATGTCACGAAGCACACAGACGTTGCGTCAGACAGTGATGATGAGTCTAGTGAGGAAGAACAGCTTATTAAGATCGGTGGAAGATACAGAAAACTCAGTCGAATTTTGCGGGGTGTACTTCCCGAGTCCGCAAGAAGACTCAGCCTTTTTCAGGACACTAGGGATGTCAAGAAACCTAAGAAGAAAGTCCGTGCTTTGGAGCCACGAAGAGGTCTCGCAGTCAAGAAATATGGTTCGACTTCGGCTCAGTCGGCAGAATTGCAAAGAGAGCTCAATACTTTCATCGACGAAAACCCGTCGCCAGAAGAGTACATTCCCAATCATGAGCGGTTGGTCCAGCAATCCATGACCGATTTGACTCCGAACGTAACTACCGAGGTGAGTTCCAGTGAGTCGGAAAGCGACTCTGTGGACGAGGTCTTCTCCGACCGAATCCACGGTGACTTGACACCTTCATTTATGCTATCTAAGGTCGACCCCTACACGAGCTACGTGGATGTGGAGTCAGACTCTGTCCATGAAGAGGACCACATCGATCATATGTTTGCCAGTGGATCCAAGCATAAGGCAAACGTACCGAGGCCGAGAAAACTGCGTTCTAAGAGCCATCCTTTCCCAGGTTACCCCAAGACTTTTTCAACTTACCCCAAGGCTCGTGTCGAATCGAAAGACGCAACTAGTACTCCCCGAAGTCGAAAGCGCAATAATTCCAAACGTTCTCTGGGTAATCTCAAGCGCAGAAAGCTTGCATCTCCATTATCTCATCGAAATTCATATCGCGCAGAAACTCCATCGAAGAAACCTAATGCAAAGAGTGATAACCAGTCCAAAACTTATCTTTCGAGGGGTGAAGAGAAGGATCCTAAGGCAAAGCGGAAGGTCGTACCGGGGAAGGGTAGTGATCAAATTGCCGGAGGATATGCCCTCAATGAATTTAGAAGAGATCCGATTCAAAGCACCACGGTGTTCGAGGTAGAAAGTTCTACTCATTTCGTCCATAATCGAAATGTTCGTCAAGTTGGAAACCCGGAGATGTACGCTCCTTCCAAGGAGTTTCTTTTCGGCGAGAGCGGTGACTTCGTGCCTAAAGATTTGATGCCATTGACAGAATTCGTGAAAGTCAATACTATTGGAGATGGCCATATCTTTTTCAGTGGGGAAGACAACGTTGTATTTACGCTTGTTGGAAAGAGATACTCTTTAGGACTTTATCGACTCGAATCATCGTTACAGTTGACAGAACGGTATTTTCTGCAATTGCGCAAGCTCATGCTGGATCTGAAAATGGTACTAAATCCAAGCATAAAATACGAGATTCATCACTCCCTAATAATGATCATCAAGTGGATTCTCATCTCTCAGACACCTCCACTGGACGCAATGTGGAAACTGTTGAACCAGCTCTTGAACGACTTTACAAAGTTGCACACTCGGGAAATGAGGCAGCATCAATCCATGGTAAGCTGCCGTATCTTGTTCATTTACCACATATTTATTCGCATCGAGGCAATCAGAATCCCGGCTTCTCGACCCCAATTGCTCAAATCATTCGACGCCAACTGTTCGGACTACTGGTCTGTTTTATTCCAGAGCTTCTCCGCTTCAGAAGTCAGCGCCGGATTTACTCCAGAAGCTAAGGACAACTTGCTTCCTGACTCATTGGCTATCATGTATTCTATTTTCAAATCTAGAGAGCTTTTGTGGTGGAGTCCAATTATAGACGCTTTGCATGACTCCGTTCTGGTGATTGAAGATAAAATCTCCTTGATGAACGTGATATATATACTTGCCTCGATTGTTCCTCGCCATAGATATAATTGGGGCTGTTTTCTCGCTATGTTGAGTGAACTCAAAAAGGAAGAATCTTCCGGTTATCATCATCTTGTTGATACCTGCGTCCTTGCCGTTCAACGGTTAAGTTGGCCTCTTGAAGAGAGAGTCATTACACAGTTCTATTCGACTTTCGCCCAGAGACAATTTGGAAATTTCGCCGATGAAACCTTTGTGCCTCGCCCGTTGGGAATTGTCCACACTCGGATGGATATCCCCGAGTCGAGCGTGTTTGAGAGATTCATGGGTGTTTTGTACAATTATCTTTCGAGTCTTTCTTCCAAAAAAGATGTGAAGAAGCTCGTATCCAAGTTGGTTGCATCTAGTCAGTATCGGTATTTGAGTGGTCGAAAGTATCAGATTCAATTTGTGAATCGAATCAATTTGATATTGTTGCTCTTCCAAGTCTGTGATGTTGACTTGTCTAATCACTTTCTGGGTCTCGTGGAATCTGTTGCCAACTCAAAGGATATGTTCATCTACGGCCGGACTTTTGATGCGCTTGTTACATACTGTGAGATTGCAAGATCGAGGGATGCCAGTATTCCATTGAGGGCACTTGAGGTTCTCTTCTCGAGTTTTTGTGAATACTTTGATGGACTCTTTGGCATGCCTGACCTACTCAAGAAAGCTATACTATTCTTGAGCAGCACCTTCCAGTTCTGCAACGACGCTACCCTTTTCAGGCTTTTGAAAGCAATCAACTTGACCAAGATTCCTGATGGAGTCTTAACAGATTTTCTTAGTATGATTCTTATGTCGTCGTTCGAAGTTCTGGGGCGAATGAACGAATTGAACCAGCCAGATATGGATGATTTAAGTCACTTTCAGAAGTCGTTGATCAACTTCTTGAGTTGTCAAATGGGAAGAATACAGATTGTCCAGCCCCGCCATCAGGATAGATTGGAAGACGCAATCGAGATTACAATTCAAATATGGATGATCATTGCCGCGGTCACCAGTACTCACCATTGGAATATTATGATGTTGCAAAAGTATCCATATGTTGGAAACGAGCAACTGAGAGAGCAGTTTGTGCTTTTCATGTGCGAGGAGTATATGAAATCTGGACCGCTCACCGATTCTATCATCGGAGAAATCGATTTTATTATGCTCAAGGGTTTGACTTCGTTGTCTGTTTCCAAGTATGCATTTCCATTATATTTGAGGCTACGCAAGACCGCAGGATCAATATTCTGCTTCAAGAAGATCCTGACTTTCGCGGTGACTACCAATGCCCAGATGAGAACACTTAGACAGCAGATCTTGAACCTCGTGGTACACAACGTCTGTTCTCTGTCTGCTTTCTCAATTGAGATCAAAATTTCGTTTATGAGGCATCTAGTCAATACTTTGCAGCATGAGTTTTCCCAAAATTACTCCATGACTGCCTACATTGACTTTTGCAAGCAAATGGTCGAGCTTATGCAGAAGGAGGGTAAAGCACTTCTCCCAAATTTAAACGAGTTTTGGGAATTCGCTGTCAAGTTAGGATTTCGCAATAGGAAAAAGCAGGTTGAATGGAGTCAGTCTAGTGAGATTGATCGATTGCAGATGCTCAACAACGAACTCCTTGATGCTTTGCAATTCAACAAAGAATTGAAGCCGGCGTTGGACAATTGGATCGGCATGAGTGACATGGCAGCAATTTACTCTTTGGTGCAGATTTATATTGGTGCCGTATTGATTCATGAGTCCAACTGGGCCCATTTATCATATTTGCTTCAATACGTTCTCGCGAAACTAGAAAATTTCGAGGTGAAGATTCAAGAGTATAGCTTCAAGAAATTTTTGAAAATGTTGATTGATGTGAATTCTGTTTGCACTGAAAAGCAACACAGCATATCTACTATCTATCAGCTCAATGCCTTGTCGACCTGCTCAAAGATCCTTCGGCATGCTCTCTACATATACAGTGGATACAGAGACCAAAGCTCCATCTTCGACATCTGTATTGAGTTCATGGATGGCGAGGGCCATTCTTCATCATCAGGGTCGGAATTCGAGCTCAGCACTCCGTTTACGAATTTGACGTTTGGAATGCTCAGAAATTCGAGTCATACATATACCCCACAATTCCACCATACTCCGGAAGAACAATCCAAACAACGCACGGAGCTAGACGATGAATTCAGGCTTCTCGCTGATACAGTCAAGCCGCATACAAGCAAAAGTTGGGCTCCATTGGAGTACAACTTTGAGTTCTGAACGCATCCACCTACGGATGCAGCTGCATTACACGATGGACGGACATCGTCTTCACCACACCATTTATCAGCATATTCACTAGCATTATTAATACAGATATCCCAAAAGTCCATTATTGCAACCCACGCTGCGCCTTGATAAGGTCGATCTCCGCTTCGAGCTTATCCTTACCTCTCTTCACGTCCAACAATGCCACAACTGCCCTAATTAACTCGTCGTACTTCGCCATTGTCTTCCGTGTAGGCATGACAGGTTTCCAGGTGGTCCCACCGGCGGTAGGAATGTCGAGCTCTTGTAGCATGGAGTTAACCGATTTAAACACAGACTGTCTCTGCTGAAGACCGGGAAGTTTTTGCGTGGAACGCAAGATCACACCCGGAGTGAGTCTTTCGTTGGCATGGTAATATAAACCGTAGGCTTCCTCTTCCTTTGTTGTGAGTCTCTTGGCAAGAAGTTGCTGCACTGCACTTGGCTCACCTTTGTCTTGGTGATTTTGTTTGACAAGACCTGAGAGGTACTGTTGAAGGTGGGTCTGGAACCCTCTATCTCTCTTGTATGACGACGATGCCACCAGGGGAATCGGAGGAGGAATGGGATCGTTGGCGCCCGCTGCCCTCTGCTGTAATTTCTTCCTCTGGTTTTTATCCAAGATCATCAAGTTGTTGTACAAATTGGTCAAGCCCTGAGAGGAAAGGTATTGCAGAACAGATTGAGAAGTCTGGGGAGAGTCGAGCAAGGTCAACAAATGCGATCTTTCCACGAGCATCTTCTTTGCCGCAAGCTCGAAACGGCGTGCCTCAATGACAAGCGACTCCTCCTCGGCGATTTCTGCTGGGGTTCTCTTGAGAAGACTCTCGAGGAACTTCTTTCTGTCGTTTTCAGCATACTTGGAGAACGCATCGAGCGACTCGAGTAGCATGGGGTTTCCTGTGTCTCTATACTTCAAGATTTTGTCACACATGCGGTAAAACTGCTCCTTCAAGTCTTCCAAGGACCGTTCACATTCTGCAGGGAATCTATCGGCAATAACATGCCATTTTAGCTCGAAATCACGACAAAGCTCGAAGAGAAGCTTTGTTTCCTCGTAAGTCCACTCGAGCGAGCTCGACTCTGAGGTGTCGTCGTCGTCTTCTTCCTTGGAATCCTTGGGATCCTTGTCATCGTCCTTAGTTTCGGAATCTGACTTGCTTCGGTCCTTCTCGTCGGTTTTCTCGGCACTTTTCACGGCCGGCAGCTCTTCCTTCTTCACAGACTCTTTCTTCTGCTTTGCCTCGTCTTCCGCCTTCTTTCTCTCCTCGTCTTTCTTTGCATTTTCGCGTCTTTCTCTTGCTCGACGCTTTCTCTCCTTTTGCACCTCCTCTTCATGCTCTTTGATCTCTACCATCAAGTTATCAAACGTGGCTTCGTCCACAAACTCCGGAATATCAAGTGAAACCGCAAATTTGTCGAAGAAATACGGCACGTCGGCCACTTTCTCCAACAATTCTCGACTTCCTTTCTTCCAGTGATAGAAAGTTGGGGCATGTGGGTTCTTTTTATTGGGCTGAAAAGCTATCCTCGTCCATGGTGATACTTTCTGTTTTCTGTCCTTGATTCTGCTGATCCCCATGTTCATATTGACTGGAGGCGTATTAGGACCTAAGAGATTGTACAATTCTCTGGCCATGGCGCCTTTTTGGAGCGCCGGCTGGTCGACCTTCTGCTTCTTCTTGGCCGGCTGGGCACTTTCATCTCGTTGGATGTTTAACACATCTAAGATATCGTTGGCAGACATTGATGATTAAAGAAGGTAGTGGTTTTGACGTTGTAGGTGGGTATGCAGGTGAAGAGGAAAGTAGGTAGGAAAAGGTACATGTATTAAAGAAAGTAATATGGCAAGTTGAAAGTGGGAAAATTGGATATTAACAGAAATTCGAGTTTTGTTATTTTCATATTTTTTTCGTTATTTTTTCTGTTCGTGTTCTGTTCTGAATTTCTCGGTATCCTGTTGTTGTTAAAGTGCTCAGAGTTGAGAGAGGTTACCTAGCTGAATAATTTATGGCTATATCTTTATGAGATGTACTATACAATCAAAATATCAGAAATTAGTTTTATGTGTCAAAATATGACTTCTTTGCATGTTTATTGTTAAGCTTCTTTAGCTCCTTTATTTATTATGATTGATTTAAGAAAGTTTCTCTGTGAGTACAATCAGCAGTTAATGATACATACGGTGTATTTACTTCTCCAGTTAGTCTATTAGTTAATTTCATTTGATTGTTATCATCGTTTTCGCAAGTTTACTTCATATTACCGGTGATTACTTTTATTCGTATTCGTCATCGGTAGTACTGAACAAAATACCCCTTCAGTATCAATTCTCAGCTCTCACCATCAACTTTCGTGCATTCTGGCGAGAAAGCTAAGTCTGTCGAAAAAGATAAGTAGCCCAACCCCAGCTTCAATCTACTATAAATGTGTCGTCGTCTCTACATCCTCCGTAAACTGCATTTTATGCGCTACCAATGCTATAAATATCGTCAATGGATCTCTCTGGGTGCATTTAACCACTCCGTAGTGCCCATCTGCGTCAAACGACTCAATGCTCTTGCAAACGCAAATCTTTCCTCGTCGTTGACGAACATTGACGCCTTCTTGGCAACCAGCTTGTCAAATCCATGCTTCACAACCAATTCGTCGTCCTCGAACGTTTCCTCGGCGCCTTTATCCACCTGTCTTTTGTAGAGCTGGTAGTTATCCTTGGCCAACTCCTCCGGCTCCACAAAGATATCTTTGAACGATGCTGCTCCCGTGGTTGCTATGCGGCCGTGGGCATCGTACACAGCATCCAAAAACGTGATGAATCTTCTCACCTTGTCACGCACGCCTATGCTCAAGTAGGGAATGTCAGTGATGATGAATGACTTGTAAGTGTTGGCCAACGTCAAGTAGTCTCCAGCACTCAAATTCTTTCCACAGAGCTCTTCAAAGGTGAATTGTGCAACATCGGGCTTGGAGCTGAGCGGAACCTTCACATCTCTGCCCCACACCGTCAAAGTGTCATTGATAATGACATTCTTGTTGGTGTTATGCTGGTTAAAGTACTCAAACCACGTCTGGATGTGTTTCAACCGTGCAGCGCTGTTCAGCTTGCTGTGGTACTTCACTCCCGGTTTAGGGTACTGATACACCGGCGACACCGGCTTGGGGATCTTTCTGTAATCCGTGGGGGAGTTCAAGTAGATCACTCGCGTCTGCCTCTTGATCAACTGGATGCATGGAATGAACAGGACTCTCTGAATACCGTTGATGTACAAGTCATCTGGGGCACGGTTCGACGTGGCAAACAATATCACTCCGTGGTCCGGGTTGAGGAGAAACGTCAACAACCGTCTGAGCAACATGGCATCGGCCACATCAGTCACCTGAAACTCGTCGAAGCAGAGAACCGTGGAAGTTTGGGCGATTTCCGCCGCCAACAAAGGAATGACATCTAAATCTATGTGCCTGTGCTCCACCTTGAGCTGGTGGGATCGCTTGTGTAAGTTTTGCATGAACTGGTGGAAGTGGAGTCTCCGCCTAGGTAGGTGATCCGGCACCGTCAGGTAGAACAAGTCCATCAACATTGTTTTCCCACATCCAACATCTCCCCAAAGGTAGATGCCTTTGATCTCGTTTTGTGGAACATCCTGGGTCTCCACCTTTTTCTTTCCGTTGCCGAAAAAAGACTCAAAGAACTTGGACACTCCAATCTTGGGCTTCAAGTCGTCAACATGTGGGGTCTCCACCACCGGAGGCTTGTAGTTCTCGAGCTTAGCATGCAAGAGTGAAAGGTTCAGAATGATTTTCCTCTGGTATGGGTCATCTCTGAGCTTGTTTTCTGCCACTTTTTGGTCGTAGCATTCAATCGGTGACAAGTTGAGAAATCGTTTCAGACAAAATCTGCGAAGATGCCGAGAGATCAATGGCGTCGAGAGGATTGTATACGTCATGTCAAAGCCCTGGAACTCTGAAGGATGTGCTACAGAGGGCCTCGGAGCTTCGGAGATTTGACGTTAAGAAGAGGTGAGGGTCTCGTTGATAAGACTATGTGACAGCCGGGCCGGGGCTCCGTGCAGTACTTACCCAAGTTTCCCCAATTTTGTCCGGGCTCATTGGCCAAGCCTGGGTACCGGCCCTATCGATAGGTAACTCGGTGAACATTATAGGGGAAGCTGGAACGGTGAACCTGCCAAACACATTGGACGATGGGCAGAGGCATTTCCCAAATTTTTTTTTTTTTGATTTTCTTAGCTGTATCGCTATTTTGTGTCGGTCATTTCAAAAAGCAAATCATCGTTGTCGTAACTCATATGATCATCATGATCGGTGCGCGACATCGCTTTGCCTGCCCTAGATCCAAAGTAGTCATGAGTGTCGTCATCATCCTCAAACACGTCCTCATATTCAATTGGGCGCTTCGCCCGGTCATATACGGAGGGGGAAGTGGCGAGTCCAGAAACTCCTTCGTTACTTGCATGGTGTGTAGCGTGAGCCATAGTAGTAGCAGTCAGCGGCGGTGACACAAGCTTGTTCCCTGCTGACTTCAAAAACGACACGTTTCCTGCAGTAAAACTGCTCCTATTTGCCGTATATGACCTGGAGCTACCGCTGAGTTCGCCGCTGTTGATGCCGCTGTTGATGCCGCTATCGTTCAATCGTGACGATATTGAAGGCAACCGTGAATTATCATAGGAACCAGTAGGTAAGGACTGAGGGGGAGAGTATATGGAACGGGAAGACCTTGGACTGGAATGCTTGCTACCAGGTCCGCTATGCTGGCCCTCGCGAGAACCCAATTGGTTATGATGGAGAATCAAGCTGGCACTCACACTGTCACCAAGTTGTTGGTGTTGGCTCTTCAACAGCTGGAAACGGTCCAATGCACTCAAATGAGAACCGCTCCCATTATCTGACGAATCCTTGGAATCTTGGCGACTTTTGCTCAATCGAAGATCAGGATTGTCGTCGATCATTTGAACAAACGAGCTGATGTCGTCCTCAACATATAATCCTGAAAATGGAACACTAGACGAATTCAGTTCCAAGCTGGTGCCAAGAAGAGATGTGTGAGTTTCATTATTAGGAATGGAGTTCAACCGGCTGCTATTGCTGAACCGACGACTCTGTCGAGATCCGAACGACGACGAGAAACGAGGAGCCGATGACACATTTTCTCCAGAATGGTCGTCAGCTTGCAAGTGAGAACCATGAGAGGACGAAATGGACCTTGGGACCAGCGTATTGTAGTTGTGCTGGGAGGTCGAGAGTGCTATCGTATTTGGTGTGTTTGATGATGAAATGCTGCCTCTGGCATTTCGCAACAACGCCGCCAAGGACGCATTAGATCCCGAACGGTTGCTTGTAATGGAAATTCGGCGCTCTATCGATGAGCCAGTAAGACTATTGGGTGTATGAGGCATACCAGACAGCACCGGTGGCGAATTGCTGATGGATCCCACCTTGAATGGTTGAAAACCAGGTCGCATGGGGGCAATGGAAACCAGTTTTTGTTTTGTGGACGCCTTGGGTGTTGATGTGCTTTCCTCATGCTGTAGCAACGATGTACATGGCAGTAACGAGTTTTTCTCGCCATGGTGGCTAAGAGACTCCCTTGTTCTTGACAAATGAGGGTGCTCGGCAGACATGGACGCAGACCGAGAATTTGGTCTCGATGTGGAGCGAGATCTAGACCTCGAAGCAGACATGGAACCCGAACGAGAACTAAGCTGTCTGCCAATTCTTGATCCAGCAGCTGAGCTCTCCAAAAGCCTCATGGTGCGATGATCATGGTGAGCTTGTTCATGTTGGGCTTGGTCATGTTGAGCTCGTTCATGTTGGGCTTCATGCTGCGCTTGTTCATGGTGGGCCTGTTCCGCTTGTTCCTTATCAGATATGAGAAAATGGTTGGATAAGCGTTCCTCCTTATCTTGAACCTTGAACTTGTAGTGATTGCGGTAACTCACGGATACACGGAGGCTCCCAAGGGTTGTTTGGATGGGGTCAAACGACCTCTGGGTCATGTGAGACTCGGTGGTAAGCATCTGGTGAGGAATGATGGACCTGGACAAGCCAATGCGGCCCTTGGAGCTGATTGGCTGCTTTGGATCCACAAAACGGTTCCGAAGGCTCAAGTTCTTCGACAGCGGCTTTGTCACATACTTCTTCAACTTGTAGGCCGGGAGCAAACGCGTGATGGTGTAAAGGACCCGTAGAAGAACAATGGCCTCCTTATATATGAGAGGGAGCTCATCAGCAGTGGCAGAGTGGGCAAGATTGTGGTCGAACTCAATGAGCCAGCGCTCCACGACCACCTCTTTCTTCTTGGAGCTGCCCTCAACGACCGTCCACGTGCCACCGTTGTCATCTTCAAGAATCACGATTTCTTGACCAGATATCTGGCGCAAGTCCAAATACGTCTCAATGATCATGGACGGCAAGCTGCTGGCCTCGGCCTGTGCGCGCCACTGCTTAATCTCTCCGCGGAGCCATTCGTCGCCGGCGGAAGGGATCTGGAGGTTGAACCACTTGTTGATCTTCGATGATTGGCCATCGTCGCTGTAAGTCGCCAGCATGGCCTCTGGGACGGACCGGGCCTGCACCACGGTCTGCAGCGCCTTGGTGAAGAAGTTCTGCATCACCACAATCAACTTGGCCTGCTGCTTCCTCGATAATGGGTCCGCAGACGGCGTCTTCTCCATTTTGATGAATCTCGAAGGGAATTTCGTGCTCCGTGGGGTCAAACGCACAGCAAGCGTCTTGTAAAGAGACCAGCAACGAGGTGCAGAATGGAATTGCAGGAATATTCGCCACGCCAGTCACAAGTGGCACGGAGGCACTATCAGTAGGTAATGGCGGGCGATTAGGTGAGACAAAAAGAGGAAAGAGGAAAGTAGCCGCGGTGGTAACGGGATGGCGCGGCGAGGAGATTTGACGAAAGAAGGAAATTGCCCGAGTCAGCGAGGTGTTGCTGGTGGCGACAGGAAAAACGTGGTGGATCAAATCAGATAGGTGACTAAGGGCACTCGGGTATAAAGGAAATGTTGGTGGTCCTGCATGGACTGGGTGGTTGGTGGGGAGCCACAAATATGGCTGTGGGAGATGTTTTTGGCAATTGAGAAACACAGATAGGGTTCTGGAGGTTGAGATGTGTATGATTTTGGCAATTGTTGATGGATTGGGGCAGTTTGTAGAGTTTTGTAGGAATTTCATGGGATGGCTGATCAGGGTTCCTGGAGTGGCACTGCAGGTAGCACAGGTTGCCGATAAGCTTGGGTGGTGGCTTTGCTGGAAGTTGCAGGGCGAGGAGCCAAATGGCATAACGAACAGACGGTTTGGGCATATGGGAAGAGGGAAATTGCAGTCTTTTTGGAGGTGATTGCGACTGGTATTTTTCTTCTATCTTTATTTTTTTTTCTTTCACTGTCACCTTGTCACTTAGCTTATCTTTCTGGTTCATTCCTATAGATCATTTCTTGATCATTTCTGATAATTCTTTCTGTATCATTTCCGATTATCCTCTATTTTCATTCGGTAGCAACCCCAATCGCCTCACGTGCTGCCGCCATGTCACCACAGAGTAGCAACGCTCTTTGTACCTCTCTGCGTGTTCCCTTGTTCACATAAGCTTGCGATATCTCGAAAGCCGTGCGTTTAGAGTCCGAAAGCAAAGCCGTGGACAACGCCACACTCAGGCTGAGATTGCGCCAAACGTTGTAGTCCAGAGGGAACAACAAGGCAAACTTCTGCCACACCCTGGTATCGTTTTTGCCGGTGATGCGGTCAGAAAGCTCCGCCAAAAGCTTGGGCACCAACCGGTTGGCATCCCCGACGAGCTCAACAAGCAGCAATCCTTCGAGTTCTTCCTTGATTGGAACAAAATACTCCTGGAGGTTGTCTGCCACGGAAATAGCTCCCAACGTGAGCACGACAATGAGCGAAGACCCGTTTTCTTCGATAAATGAAAAGAGCTGGTCAATCGCTGCTTGCTTGGTTTCTGGCGAGTTAAAGGCGAACAAAACCTGAGCAATCAACGTCACCGCACGGTGCGACTGGCTGTGCTCGCTGAGAATCATCTTCAACTCCTCCAATGCGTCGTTGAACTGGTTGTTGAAGAAGAAGGATAACCCGATGACGATTCTCGAAGAGAGCAATGCGTCGCGAACCTCTTCGCTATACTCTTCTTCTCCAAGAACGTCGAGTGTGAATTGAGCATGATCAATGGCCCTGGCGTAGTCTTTCATACCCAAGCAAACTCTGGCCAACAGGGTTTTTGCCTGGGCAAACTCTAGCAACACCATCAGACTCTCAGACTCCTCGTACTTCTGCTCCAACAATTGGCAGAGTCTTTCTCCAATATCTATACTCATGTTGTAGGTTTGACATCTTTCACTGAGCAAAAGAGCGAGCTTCAATCCTGTAATGTTGTTTGGTTGCATTTTCAAGAAGCTCTGGATAGCATAGTTGGCAATACTGAACTCCTGTGCGGCCTCCACATCCTTGACGTTCTTTGCGTTTCCAATTCTTTGACTCACAACAGAGAAGGCGTAGCACAATTGCGCCAACAGCGATCTTCCGTTGGATAACACATATGCATGTGTTGTCATTCTGGAAGCGGTGCTGGTGTCTCCCTCGGCTTCAGCAGTCAATGCAACGCCCAACCACGAAACAGACTGGTCTGGAGCAAGCGAAGTTGATCTGTCAAACGCCTCTTTGGCCAACTGAGTATCGCCATAGCGCAAGTATAATGCCGCCAAGTTGATCCAGACCTGGATATCGCGTGAGTCCAACACACTGGCCTTGATGAAGCAGTGCTGGGCAATTTCAGCGTTTGTTGAAGCAAACGCATTTCCCAAGGCAATCCAATACAGAGCATTACCTCCTTCTATTTGGATGGCCTTCTTCAACGATTCTACAGCATGGTCTCTGTGGATTGTGTGCCTTTCGTCTCCGCTGTTGAAAGCATCCAAGAAGGCTAAACCCAAATTGAAGTGTGCCATTGATCTCAAAAATTTGCTGACTTTTTTGGGCAAAACCACAACTGCTGCCTGCGCTGCGAGAATCTGCAACATCGAGATGGCGTCGCCGTGCTTTCCCTCTGTGAACAAGGCCTGGGCCTTCTCCAGGGAGAAATCTTCGCTGCTGGATTCTGGAACCTTTTCTAAAGTGGCAAGCACAATGTCAATTGGAAAATCTTCGATGTTGGATCGAACCCTGGATGCCAAGTTGAGACACTGGCTGAGCGACTTCCACAAACTCTGCGAGCTATAGTTGATAGCAGCTGCATCGTGGATATTTTCAATAGCAAATTTATTGACTTCGAGCGTTCTTCCAATGAATCCTCCAAGAATCAATTGGCCACAGTAATCAATGCATTTTTCGTAGATTGCATTGAGAACACATTCCTCGTTAGGACTCATCTGCAACGCTTTCTTCAAAAGATCAATTCCATCCGCAAAATCTCCAATCTCACAAACGGCCAATCCTAAAAAGTAGAAGTTGGTCCACGAGTCCGGATCCACCTTTGTAGTGTGCTGGAAGACCTTGATCGCAGCGTCGATTCTTCCACAGTTAAAGTATGCCTCACCCAACCCGACCCAACACTCCGTATCCATGGCTTGCATACGTAAAGCAGTCTGAAACCACTCGATAGCCTTGCCGTCGTCCTGTCTGTTCAAGGCCGAGCATCCAAGCACTCTGTAGGGCCAAGATTTATCGGAATCTTCATGTAGCGTACTTAACAAGACTCTTCGGCTTTTTTCTGACGTGACGACCCTCTTACACAAGATATCGGTGACTTCCCACTCGTTTTTGGCCGCAAGCTCCGTGACAATATACTTAGCTGCGGTCACCTGAGCCACATCGAGCTCAAACGCCTTGAAGAAGCATTTCTGTGCTCTAGTGATATCGTTGTAGTAGTCGTTGTAGACGATTCCCAAAAGGGTGAAGGAAGGCGCGTGGTTCTTGGAGTCTTTCAACGACTGGATCAAAAGATCGTATGCCTGTTTCACGGCTGATTCCTGGACGGGTTCTTCTAGCAAATAACTCTTAGCAAGTCTCCATTGGATGCTGGCTCTGCCCTCAAGCATATTCCAGCCTTGAATGTTGCTAAGGGCCCTAGAGAGGCTGTCACGGCCTGAGGCATACTCTTTGGACAATACCTGACACCAACCATACTCGCTGAGTGCTCTCCAGTCATCAGGAAACCGAGAAACCACATGCTTAAGCATGGTGCTTGCGTCATCTAACTCATGCTTCTCAAGCAAAATCAATCCCTTTCCGATCAAAGCATTCTTATTCTCGGGATTGTCGTTGAGGATCCTGTCATACAACTGAAGTGCTCTGGAAAAGTTCTTGGGGACCTCGTGATAAGTGTATACTGTTGCAAGCAGGCACAAGATGTCTTCTTTGCAGTTGACCAAATCTATTCCGTAAGATCTCAGCAAATCGGCGAGATGACGTGTGGCAGCGATGCACTTTGCAGACGCCGTTTCGTACTCCTGCAAATGAATGAAATAGTTGCAGATGATGCGATGTGCAAGCATTGAGTTGGCAGACTTTGAAGAACCCACCTGCATCAATTCGAGCACTTCGTCAGGTGAGAGAAGCGATCCGGAAGCTGCAGCATCGGTCTCTATGACGTCTGTTTCCAATTCCTCTGTTTCTGGCGTGGGAGATGTCTTGCTCAAGGATTTGAGTCTCAATTCACCTAACTTGTTCTTGTCGAACAGAGACAAGTCGCTCATGGCAAATGCCATCAAGACAAGCCCAAGGCCTTCATTCTCGAACTTCGAGATGAAGCGAAACACGGTGTTCTGGTCCAAATCCGCTAACGTCTTAGGGTCTAGAAAGTCAAAGTAGAGAGTCCAGGTAAAGAGATCGTTGGTGTCGATAAGCACCATGTCTTCACACATAATCTTGATTTCGTTAACGAGCTCGTGCTTCTCGGGACTTATTCTGAGGATTTCGTACTTGTATTTGAGATACTCGACCTCATAGTGGCGTCTCAAATCGTCGTCCTGGCAATAATTGAGAAATTCACCGTACAATTGAGAGAGATTGTATGGCTGCCGAATACTCCACTCCAACAGGTTTAATTGCGCCACGAGCGCCGGGGTTAACGCTCGAGGCAACTTAAGCTTCTCCTTCGCGAGTGTCAGTCTGACCTCCTGCGCCTCCTTGTTCTTGACCAAGGTGATTAGTTTCCTCAATGTTTCCTCGGGTTTTCCCATACTACCATCGAGCAAATCTCCCAATTTTGTACCTGGCAAGATGGCTCGAAGAAACGCCTCATGCAATTCTTCATCAGTCTGGTACTTCCGGGCGTTCAAGTAGTTATAGACGTCCTTGATCACCTCACCAATTCCCACGCCTTGGTCAATGAGCACTTGGACATATCCAGTGAAAATCTCGAAGAATTTGTGATAGTCGTCCAAGGACTTGCCAACCTGAAAGTATCCTTTCCACCCCAAAAGGTTTTCTGGCTCGAAGCTGATGGCCTTTTCAAACGATTTGGTGGCATTGTCTAGCTGGGAAAGTAGCTGGTATGACTTGCCCTGGAAAATGTAGGCAAAGTAGCAGTTTTTGTCGTAGTCGAGGGCGTCGTCCACACACTCAAGGGCAAGTCCCGGGTCTCCGCGCTCGATGGCCGCTTTGGCTGACTTGAGCAGCTGCTTGAGTGACATGTGGTGTTTAAGAAGTTGCTAGAGCTGGCGACATGGCGACAGAGAGTCACGTGACTTGGAGATGAATCTTCGACCGTTTTGAAATTTGTGTAGGCGGACCATTATGTGGGAGGTGGGATTAGCCTAGGCGTTAGGAGTTGGGATGTGACGCGGTTGGAAATTTTTGGTGATTTGTGGTTGGATTGGAGGTGAATGCTGTGAGTCAGTATAGTGAGAATAAGTATGCCAGAAGTGAGACCGAGAGTAGGATAGGGTAGAAAAACAATGTAGAGAGAAATAAAATGACCAAGTAAAAAACCAAAATGAAGAAATGATGTACCTTGAAATCAAATTATGGAACAAAAAGGGAATTTTAAACCACCACATTGTCTCTACTTCCGCATTATCTATGCTCACCGCTTTCAACTTTCACATCTCCTGTCTACTCATTAAAAGTAATACTTATTAAAAGTAAATAAGATCGTGTTACACATACTAAATAATAACCAGTAACAGCAATAACACATCATGCCTCTTATAATCCCTCTCCACGTATTCCACTGCCTATCACCCACCTCCTCTAAATTAAATGCCATGTTATCCACCTCTACATCACCTTGCTCATTCGGCAACCAGCTTACCATGCCACACCATCCAGATCCAAAACTTAAAAAATTCATCTCCAGCCACTTCTACTCCCTTCCAGCCACTTATTCTACCTTTCAGCCGCACCAGTCTTCCCCAACTCCTTCATTCTTGGCTTTCTGGCCATCGCGTCACGTGCACAACCACTCATCACCAAAAATTATTTCACGCTTCCAACTTCTCCACAATGAGCGTGTGGCTATCCGATTCGGCTAAATCGCAGTCGCCCTTCTCGTACTTGTACACGCGAGTGGTGTCGTCGCACTTAGGCGAAACTTCAGCCATTGTCGTCTCGGCATTGATCTCGTATGGCCGTTTAACTGCGAAAGAACTTCATATTCGGAGTAATGTGCCGCTTAAACAGATGAAAACGGCGCTCGTGTGCCTTATCCAGCTCAACTGCATTTATTACTGGACGGACCACGATAAGAATGTCTTCTACTCGTTCAACGAGAGCGGGGTGTTGACGCTTTTGCATGCGGGAGACATTGTTTCCCGAATCAAGAACATCTACGGCGATGAAGCGGCCGAGTTGACTCAGAACATCATGGAAAATGGCAACTTGAACATACAAGAGTACATGGCCACTTTAGAAAACACTCAGGCTAAGCACGACAAAATGGCGCTTTTGGTGAGACTCTACAATGACGGCTGGCTCAAGAAACTCCAACAAATCGATTTTCTGCCCGTGGAGGACGTCTGGAACAAAATGTATCAAGAAACGTTGAAAAACACCCCCAGGGCGGTCACCACCAGTGAGGTCAAGCGAGTCGCCGAGGCCAAAGAGAAAACAAAAGTGAAGTTTTCTGATGCATACCAGGCTGGCACCGATTCCAACGCCGTTTTCGTGGTGGAAGGAGGCATCCAAAAGTTGCGGAGCGACATCACCATCACCTTCAACTTGGGCCGTTACGAGAAATATTTGCGCACACGTGCGTTGGTCGAGTTGGCCAACTCCAGATTGGGGGTCATCACCTCGGCCATTTATGCGCGGGGCGCTGGCCTTATCGAGAGCAAATCTCCAGCATTGAAGCACCGTTTTCTTGAAGTCAGCGGCTTGATCATCGATCCAGAAGAGCGCCGAGCATACATCAGCTCGGTGGAGAACGCTTTGGTGGACAACAAGGCTACTGTGTTCCACATTCGAGACTTGGCCCGTAGTCTTCCCTCCAACTTGGACTTGCGCAACTCCATTTTGACCCAGAACTTCCTCAAGCCTACAAAGCGACTCCATAACGACGTGGAACAGCCCACCAAAAAGATAAAGTTGGAGGATGGAGAAGGAGTTCCGTCTAACGGCCACGGAATGCTCGACGCACCCGACGACGAAGACTACTCCGAAACCAAAGGAGAAGGCGCCCACTCGCTCGCGTTGCTTGCAGAGCACATGAGGCTCTTGACCTCTGGCAACATCCCTTTCTTGGTGGAAGTGGCCCCTGGCTCCTACACCGTGCCATACTTGCAACTCTCCAAGATAATAAAGCAGTTCCACTACGATATGCTTGTCAAGACCACCATGGGGGCCAACGGACTCCGGGTGCTCAATTGCGTCAAGTCGATGAAATTGGCCGACGAGAAGGCCATTTCCAATGCGGTGTTGTTGAGAGACCGAACTGTTAAGAGCGAAATTTACAAGTTGGTCAACATGAACATTCTCGAGATCCAGGAAGTTCCTCGAAGTGCCGACCGTGCTGCATCCAAGACGTTCTATCTCTTTAGACACAAGGAGCTCCCGCTGTACAAGTACTTGAGCTTTGCGCTTGCATACACCATGGCCGACATCTTGACCAATATCGGCCAGTTCAAGCTGGAGCACAAGATTTTGCTCGACAAGTGCGAAAGAGAAGATGTCAAGGGCCACGAGGAGGAACTACTATTGGAATCCGAGTTGAAGACGTTACGAGGGTTGCAGCAGCGGGAGGTTGCCAATTTGGGCCGTTTCAACCGCATCAAGTGGCTCCAGGTTGTTTTTGGGTTGTTGTAGGTACTGGTGTCTCGCACCGTTGCAACTTATCCGAGATGCGCATGCACTTGCATTGAGTGTTATCAAGATGTAGAGGAGGTAAAGACAAGGAGCGGAAGTTACGACATCGCTTGTGAATATGCAGTGTACTGAAAAGAACAGGATGATGTGTCTTTTTGTCTTCATATTCTTCAATGCAATTCTTCAATGCAATATACGAACACAGTTGTCGTACCAGGTTATAAACGTTGCAGGTGAGGATGTATAGAAGTGCGCGAGTAACTAACATGTATCCACCACGGAATTTGGCCCTACAGACCAGGAATTAACATCTTTACAACGCTGTATACTAATAACAAAAATATGTAAAACCCCTCATGGTCAGTATTAGGAGGGGATCGTTCCTTTTAGTGGTCAGCGTCCTGGCCAGGATTACAGGTCTCATAGTTCAACAACTTGAAAGCCTTCCAGATACCAAAAGCAACGGTCGAGCCCAAAAACGGACCCACCCAGTAAATCCAGTGGTAGTTAGGAAACGATCTGGCGGCCACACAGGGACCAAAACTTCTGGCTGGATTCAACCCAGCCCCGGTATAGTAGACAGAAATCAAGTGTCCCAACATCAAGGCAATTCCAATGATAAATGGAGCCATGAAGGTGGCCTTGGACTTCTCGACGGCCATGAACAACACAGCCAAACAAAGAAGAGCAGTTGCAAATGCCTCGATGAACACTCCCCTGGATTTGGAGCACCCACCTCCCAAGGCATTGGCGAAAGCAACACTACCTGGAGTCATGGCAGAAGCAGCACCGGCTGCAGCCATGCCGGCCACCATCTGGGCGAAAAACATGATGGCGCCTCTGATAGGAGCAACGGCGCCGGCCAAAACCAACGACAATGTAACTGCAGGGTTCAAATTGCCTCCAGAAACCCTAAAGAACATGAAGACAGGCACCATCACACCGAAACCAAACCCAAGAGAAATCATGATCAATTGACTAGGGTTGGAGGTGGGCTCGGTGATGTTTGAGGCGCCGGAAGCCACCTGCTCAGCAAGATATGCATTCCACAGGTTGTGATTGGCGATTTGGGCAATGACAAATGCCGTCCACAAGAAGATGAAGGTACCAAAGAATTCACCGAGGAATGCAATGCCATGATTCTTGAGAGGAGAGCCTTCAGGAGGAGCTGGAGTGTAAGGGGGTTCGATCAAAGCCTCAACGTCATCGCCAGCAGTCATGATTTTAGAATTTTTAATGAAGAGAAGAAAATTCTTGGTGGGGAGTTGCGTATTTGTATGGCAATGGAACGGATGAGCAGGCCAATCCAGCCCCAGCGGTATGTGGGTAATAAATGGAACGCAGCCCGTGTGCCGGAGTGCGTCACGCACTGCGGGCCAGCCGCGGAAGTGACGCACAAGCAGGCGAACCGTTGAACGAGCACCAGCTGAGCGAGGACAGCAGTCAGAGCAATTTCAGGGAAGTGGATGTCACCGGCAGGGGCTGTCTACGCGCCTAAAAGTCACAAGTCTCCGTTTTTCCTCAAATAACCCACCTAATTTGCTTGTCCCGCGAAAATGCCCACGGTCACCCCAGAAAGAAATGCCACGACATTACTTGCAGGTTGCATGAGACCACATTTGTTTCGCTCCTCGGGGCCAGGGCCCCTAGCCACCATCTGGGCCCCGACTGCGCAAAGAGCGCCTTGTCGGGCGACGGGATGGGACCGCTTTTGCCTTGCTGGGAAGCCCTCAATTGTCTCCGACCCCTGTAATTTTGGCCGATGGAATCTGCCTCTGCTTCTTCGTCCCGGGTTCTTCTGTACTTGTGCCTACAGCATGCGTACAAGTCTTCCGCATGCCATCATGCCCGCCGGTAAAAGCGAGCGTTGATTTACTCTATAATTGCCTCGCTGTGGCGATTTTACTTCGACTGGATCTTAAAAGGCGATCAATTTGGGTCAATTTGGTTCAATTGGAATTTCAAAGTATCTATGGAGCCAATTTGGGCTTAGTGAGTACACTGGAGAGATTCCTGATTGTGTCATCGTCTTCCTCTATTCTTGCCTTGTGATTCTGTGACTCATTAAATTTAGTCTCTTGATCATTTTGAATTTTTCTGCGATCCTATTCTTCGTCTACGTCCTTCTGACTTTCTTCAGGTCCTCTTTCCTTGCGCTTAAACTTCATTTTCTTCCATTACTCTTCAATTACTCCACGATTTGTCTGCTGGGACCATCGCCCTTAGTACATGCTCTTGCTTCATGTCGATCGTCTTCCGTATGAGCACCCGCTGGGAACGATCTCCTTTGGATTCTTATATGCGGGGCAGATCCATTTTTAGGATTTTCACTATGCCTATTTATGTCCCGGATTTGTCTAACTCAAAAGATAAAATCTTTACTGGAGAAAACGTCGGATCAACTAATTTTATTCAGTTTTGATTTTAGAAGCCCTTTCAGTATCCTAAAAGTCCCGCGGGCCTTTCTTTGCTTGCTTCTATCACCAATATTTTTGTGCACATAGTTCATATTTTCCAATTCTCCTTGGTCCTGGTGATCTGCGGTTCGGATCTTCTCCATTCTGCACAGATTATGCGCCTTGGCCCCCACTTTGTGTCCCCGTTGCATCGCGCACAGGACATCGGCATTTACCATCTGCCTCAGTAGTCTGAAAGATTGGAAGAAAAAGTACAAACTCTGTCGAGCAAATACATATCACAACCAAACATTTCTATTGGCTACTGGATAATCATTGTGCTCAGTTTCTAGCTACATGACCTAGAGCGTAATGCTTCGCTGATCTGGGCACTTATCAATACGCACCTCCAGTTCTCTGCAGTGATTGCAGCATGGCGGAGAACCTCCCGTTCGCTGCAGGGATCTCTCCCAAATTAGGCCAATACGCATATCTTTAAGGTCACGGGAAGCCCGGCGTTTTGGGAACTGCATACAAATGTATTCCGGCTCTCATAATCCCCGAAATGCCGACGATACCAATTAATTAGAATCAAGGGACTGAATGATTCGTTGAGTAGGAGAAACAGGGGCCAGCAGGCACATGTCGTAGCGTTAGAAATTCGTTAGACAGATGTCTACGAAAGTGGTTCTTCAGCTCTCAGGAACGTAAGAAATCTTTTTTATTGTGAACACAATGTAACATGTTAACAATGCTGTAGTCCTGTGTGTTAGGCCAGTTCCGTGGTACGACAAATCTATATTCGAACAAATCTCGGCAGTGGAATTTCTACACAGGAGCGAAACACAGAACAGTGTTATTTTTGACCGTTCGCTGTCACTGTGCAAAAACCCAAACGTAACACCGATCCTGACACTCTATACGTGTAACCAAAAGTCACGTGAATTTCTGTTTGGATTCACGTGATAGACAGCATGTGCATGTGGTCACGTGAAAGTAAACACTCATTTGCTCCACATCAACCAATCGTCACTATAACACCATGTCTAAGCATAGATTCCCCTCACCGCCACTAACGGCCAAAAAAGGGACCACAGACCGCCGCAATTCGTCGGCTCAATCAGACATTTCTGTTCTTTCCTCAAATACAACAATCAATGCCGACGTAGACCCAGACACCTTGGTGTCGTGGATTGATAGCTTGAAATTAAGAGTCAATGATACATTAGCACAGCAAGCAATCGAGTTGCAGCAATTTCGTATATCTGCAAAAGAGGATGAGCTCCGGCAGAAGTATCGCTCGCATATTTTTCTGGAACCTTTTGATTCTTTGGGAGAGTACTTGAAGAAACAAGAAGCACAAACACAGGACGAGGAAATCCAAATAGCAATTCAGGCTGGAGAAATTCTGCCTTTTATTGAAGAAGAGGAGACAGCTCTTGTTAAGGAGGACGATTACTCTTCTTATCCAGAAGAAGAACCAGAACTGGAGTATCAGAATGAACCGGATGATGATAGTGATGTGATTGAAATAATATCTGACGAAGAGGACGTGGAGATTGATCATTATCGAGAAGATCGAGAACTGGAAAAATACGAGGAATATGGCGATGAAGAGGACCAATATGAGGATGATCGGTCTGAAGTGGAACAATATGAGGATGATCGGGGCCAAGAAGACGAGTATCTGGAGGAATTGGAAGGGCTTGATCAGAACGAGGAGCGCCTTCTGGCAAATAACTCGGAAGTTTCAGAAGACAACGGTCTAGACTATGGAAGGCTCCGTCCGACTCCACGTTTCCAATTGAAGGACGGACGGCCTAGACTTAGCGATGTGTCAGCTTACGACTACTTTCAGAACACCAGAGACCAGTATGGTCTGGAAGTGGAACTGGAGATAGGAGCAGCTGAGGAAGAGGAAGACGAAGATGAAGAAGACGAAGATGAAGACGAAGATGAAGAAGACGAAGATGAAGAAGACGAACAACAGGAAAGAGGCAAAAGTGAGGATCATATTCACAGCTATCAGAACCAAAATGTCAGAATCTCCCAGCCGTCTGTACCGTCTGAAGAGGAGGAGGACGATGCCATCATTATTCTTTCAAGTGGTGAGGAGAATCCAGAAAAGTCTGATGAAGTGGAAGAAAATTCAGGAGATTCGGAGGAAGAAGCACATTCTGATGACTCGGAAGAAGAAGTACAGTCCGAATACTACTCTCAGGATTTTCAAGAGCCTGACATTGAAGGAAAACGGACCGGCGAATCACATCGGATCTCTGACCAACCTCATGATTCACAATCTCCAGATCTTAGTGGATCCGAGTCTGATGTTGAAGCAGAGCTGTTCGATGAGCCTGCTCAAGACGACATCGAGTCCTCTCCAGACAGTGACCACTTCTCCTCCGCCATCCACGATATTGCAGACGAAAATAACATGTTTGCAAGTATTGCCCAGGAAGCTCTAATAGGCGAGGACATGTCTATTGGCGCTGGAATAGCCAGCGAGTACCTTGCAGACATCGAGTCTGATGTGCCACTCAAGGGCAGTTTGACTAACGAAAGAATTCGTCTGGAAAATGAGGGACTGTTTGTGGACAAAGCAACGCCAAATGCGGAGAACCAAGCAGAGCCAGCTACGTTTGAGCCCGTCTTGTCGTCACAATTCGATTTGGGCACACTGTCTGGAGCCAAGGATGAGGGAGATGCTAGTGAAGGATCTCTTGCTGACGCGGACACTGACTACAAAAAAATTGATGATATCCCTGAGAACGATGCTCCTCACCCCAGCCTAAAATTCCCTGTGTTCAAGACTATCAAGTCTGAATCGCCTAAGGCGGTATTGAGGGAATTAGAGGAGACAGAGAAAAAATTCCATATCAAATTGCATGCTGTGGAAGAGCTTAAGAGTGAGCTAGGCATTCCTGAGCACCTGGAGGAACCCGAGGAGCCCGAGGTTGCCTCGAAATTGGCTCGGCCAGCTGAACGGAACCATTCTACCAGTCATGACTCGTACTGCGGTGACGAACATTCCCATAATACATTTTACGATGCTCCTCTGTTTGATTCCCAGTCAAAACAAGATGTGGCCCATGAGTTTATGCAACCGGTTCTTGATTTCAAGTCTGGCCCTAACTTGGATGCTATTGTTGACGAAGTTTTGATGCAAGATATTCCTGTTTTGGATGATGTCTCAGTAGAAGCAATTCAACAGTCTTTGATTCCTGGAGATAGTGCTGGGGACGAAAGAAAGCAAGATGAGGAAATCGAGCAGGATCAGGAAATAAACGAGGCCCATACAGAAAATGAAGAAGACCAGGAGGGAGATGATGTGGAGGTCGAAATTATCGAGGATGTTGTGAGAGAGGAGGATTCCGGACTGGACGAAGCCATGGATGTTGTTGAGGAGTTCGAGGATGTCGAAACTGCAGAAAATGTGCTGCCTGCTGGTGTGCAAACAAATGAGCCAAGTCTTTTGATTGAGCATGAAGTCTCGGTGTCGAAAGAAGAAATTCCGGACGCTATCATAATTTCTTCGTCCCCCGCTGAATCAGATATTGAGGTTCCAGAAAATCCTGCTACGGTTTCCTCTTTTCAGGCAGATTTACGAAGGATCGAGGTTCCCAAATTGGATGAAGTTGAAAGTGAATCTGGCTCGTCTGAGATGGAAGAAGAACGTGATTCTGGTTCAGAGACTATTGAGGATGCTGTTACGATCGACGAAGTTTCCGAAGCTGTCGAGGACGAAATTTCTGAAGATGACGCAGTGAGTTTAAAAGCCGAAGGTTCCGCTGGTGGGTACTCCTCTGAAGAAGTGGTTATTGAAACCGAAGAACATGCTGCTGGCCCAATTGTTCTCGCATTAGATTCGTCTGAAGAAGAACCAGCTCTCAAGGAAAATGACATAATTCGTGACACAATTCCTGCTGATGAAAGTGCGGGTGAACAATCCGAATCTAACAAGAGCTACCTTGAAGAAAATGTCCCCGACGAAGATGTCCTAGAAAATGTCCCCGAAGAAGGTGTCCAAGAAAATGTCCCCAAAGATGTCCAAGAAAATGTCTTCCAGGAAGATGTCAGAAAAAATGCTCAAGAAATTGTTCTCCATGAAGATGTCCCCGAAGAAGATATTTCCGAAGCAGATGTCCAAGATGTCCAAAATGTCCAGGAAATTCTTCCTCAAGAAGTTTTGCCTGAAGATACTGTTTCCCGGCAAATTCTTCGTGAATCTGTTCTCGACGAAGCTTTTGCTAATGAAATCTCTCTGGAAGTTCAAGAAAATGAAGTGGATGAAAAAGAAATCATTTCTGAACCAAATGAAGATTCTGAAGATGACGTAGTCTTTGTTGATGGCGTTGATGCCGAGCAAGAGCCACTCGAAGCAGGGGACGCTAGTGGGGCCGAAAAAGCTGACGACTTCAATGAAGAACTCAATGATCGCGAAACAGAGAACGGAAAGGTCGCTGACAGCGAGCCTCTTCCCTCCTTCATACCAGCAGACTTCATTATTCCTCGATATGCGAAATCTGCGTTTCCTTTCCTCGAAGATATCGATTCTGATTTTGACAAAGGTGTTGCCATTATTGAGCCCAAGTCTCCTGAAGAGAAGATCATTGAGTATGACGAGTTCACAATTGTTGAAGGCATAGCCATGGCTCCCACCTCCATCGAAGAACCTGTCGTGACCTCTGCAGAACTGGGATTAGATATCATTGCGGATTTTGCGATGGAAGTTCCGTTTGACACTGCAACTGATGTTGAAGCTCCCACAAATGTTGTTGAGCCAGTCGAGATTGAAGGTGCAACAGTAGTGGAAGTGTTCGAGGAATACTCAGAAGTGATTACTCCCTCTGGTATTTTGGAATTGGAATCTATTCGTAACACACCTGTTCCGCCATTCTCCGATACTTTGTCTGCTGAAGAAGTTTCTGAGTCTGAGTCCTTTTCAAGAAAACGTAAGTTGGAGGAAAAGGATCAATCTTCGTTCAAGAGGCTCAAAAAATCGTGGGACCGACTCAATCCGCTCAAATGGTTTGCCAAGAAGGGACCGAAAGAATTGGATGAAGAACTTCCGCTTAAGGTTGAGACGTTTGAACAGGTCAAGATTTGGGAGGATCTGACGGAAGAGAAAAGCACTGATGCTAGTTCTATCGATGAAGTTGAGTCTCAGTCTGAAGATAACCACGATAACATTCTGGAGTCAGAACTGGCTTTGGAAGAACAAATAGTTTCGTCCATGGAGGTTGCTGACGACACAGACGATACTGTAGCCAAATTGAAGGATCTGGCTCTGGAGGTTTACGAAGAGATTTCTAAAGATATTTCTGCAGTTGTTGCTGAGGACGAAGTGGTAGATGTGGAGAATGATGCTGCTGACGAAGAGAATCAAAGTGACGTAGCGGAAACCTTTCTGGAAATGATCGATCATACGAAAGATGCTGTTCAGGCTGTTGTTGACTACGTTTCCGAAGACATCGCTGCTCCTCTTTCTGATGAAGACAAGGATTCTGTTGAAGGCAAGGAAGCTGTTAAGACAACCGGAGGTACCCCCGAGGCAGGACAGAGTTCTACTGTCCATGGTGTCGTCCACAATTTAAAGGACACTGCTAAAGCCGTCTATGAGGAAGTTTCTGAAGAAATCTCGATTCCCGTTTCCCAAGAAATCGCTGCCCCTTTCTCTGAAGAAGACTCTTCAGATGCTTTTAAGGCAAACGAAAATTCTTCCGAGGCAGGACACAGTTCTACTGTCCATGATGTCGTCGACAACTTGAAGGACACCGCTAAAGCCGTCTATGAGGAAGTCTCTGAAGAAATCTCGATTCCCGTTTCCCAAGAAATCGCTGTCCCTTTTTCTGATGAAGACTCTTCAGATGTATTTAAGGCAAACGCCCCCGAGGCAGGACACAGTTCTACTGCCCATGATGTCGTCGACAATTTGAAGGACACTGCTAAAGCCGTCTATGAGGAAGTTTCTGAAGAAGTCTCAATTCCCGCTGCACCTCTTTCTGCTGAAGACAACGATTCTGTTGAAGACAAGGAAGCTTTTAAAGCAAATGAAATTAACTCCGGGGCAGGACTCACTTCTAATGTCCATGATGTTGTCCACAGTTTGAAGGACACTGCTAAAGCCTTCTATGAGGAAGTTTCTGAAGAAATCTCAATTCCCGTTTCCGATAAGGATGGCCAAAGTCCAGTCGAGGATGCTGAAACGGTACAAACTGAGGAAGTTAAAAGTGACGAAATCGTTAGGGGAAATGATGATGACGAACAGCTTGAAGATGGCAACTCTATCACTGATACCTTGAACAATTTGAAGAATACCGCGGAAGAGGTAGTTGCTGTCATTTCGGAAGACATTTCAGAGCCTGTTTCAGCTAATGGTGTCGAGAAAACTGAAAGCGATGAGAAGATGATTCTGGAATCGGTCGGTGTCGAGCCAGATAACAATGATTTGTTCAAAATCCCTTCAAACGTTGAGCATATCACTTCGAAATCAGACATCTATCTACTTCCTGAGTTGAACTTGATTCCTCCGCTGGTTGAAAGCTTGGTAGATATGGCAGCAAGTGCTCCTGCTTCATGTAGGGATACTGATCTTGTTGAAGAGAGTGCCACTGCTGACGTAGAAGTGAAAGCTGAAGACGCGAAGGTTGAAGACGTGAACGTTGAAAACTCGAGAGTTGACGATGTAAAGGTCGAAGAGTCAAAATTTGGAGACTCAAAGGTTGAATCCTCAGAGGCTAAAGATTCCAGTCTTGAAGATGCCAATGTTGAGCAGCCGAAGGCTAAAGACTCCAAGATCCAGGTCTTGATGAGTATTTTCAAGAGAAAGGCAGAGGCGTTGATTGAACAAACTCATGATAATGAAGATGCTAGAGCTGACCTCAAAATAAAGGGACATGCTTCGAGCTCCTCATTAGTGAAAGAAGAATCTCAGGAACTTCGAGAAACCGACGCTGGAGAGCAGAAAAAGGTACCGGATAATGACGTCTCTATAGACGAAGAGACTACCCAGACTAAAACCGACCCAGTGTCAGTTAAACATCATCATCGCAAGAAGAGGGTCATGGGTGTTGACATTGGGTCTGGTGTTGATCTTTCATCCACAGGTCGATTGTTGAGAAGTAAAGCGAATTTGGAGACTTCTGATGGCAAAGATGTCACAGAACAAAGTGATGAAGTCGAAAATCCATTGAGTGCTGATTCTAAGGAGGCCAAATCTACTAAGAAATTGAAGGTTGAGAAGGCCCAGGTGATCAAAGCCAACATATTGTCACCTAGCGAATCCGAAACATTTTCCAAGTCCCCGAAGGAGTCACCTAGAAAGGCCAAGATTGTTCCTTCGCAGGCGATAGAGCAACCAAAGAAAAGAGGAAGAGGCAGACCTCGAAAAAAGCCTAGAGTTGTTTCGCCTACATTGGAAGTTTCCTTCGAGCCCAGAACACCTAGTGGACAGCATGAACTCACTCTGATGGACCATCCAGCGCTCCGCACAAGATCCAAGTCGCCGATCAAAAGAAGTATCCAGGACCTTTCGGCAGAGATGGACGAGGAGTTTCCTAGAAAAAAGCGTGCTACCAGAAATGCCGTGCGCCAGAGAATCGAGCAAGTGGTGAAAGATAAAAGCCAAGACAAACATGATGACAAACATGCCCACGAGCAAGACCGGCGTGGACGCACGAGGGATCGTCACTAACGACTTGTATGTACTGTATTATATAAAGAGCATCTATAATAAGTCTAGATGAAGTGTTTCATGCTAAACTCGTAGGTGCTGAAAAACACCATATTTACAACAAACGATCGAGTCATGGACATCCCCACGCCTCTATATATGTGGCGAGCAAACACCAATCGCCGGTCCTTTGGAGGCAACGGTTCGAGACCCTGGTTTGTCCGCAAGATGTTGGTGACGACATCCTTCTGAATACGCAACTTGAGGGTATCAAATGGGAAGATGATGGCCCAGCACGTCACTCCCGACATTCCTCCGGCAAGAAGAATCGACACAGGCGACGACATGGCCGGATCACCGTTGATCAAGCCGTTCGAGGCCCATTTGAACGACTCGTATACTGCAAAATACACCCCCGACCCAAAGAAGTCTCGAAGAAAATGATACCTGTAGCCAGAGTAAAGGCCCCATGGGCCCTCTGTCTTGATGATATTCTTCACCACCTGACTGAGCGACAAGTGTGGATTGTATGGGGTCACGGCAGCGCTTTCTGCCACAAGTGCCCTCTTTGCCAGCAGCTGCGCCAAAGACGCTATTTGCGAGTACACCTTGGTGAACTCGAATGGGCATGCAAACACCGAAACGCCACTGCCCGCAATGGCACCGGCCATAAAGCACACGGGGAAGTTCCGAACAAACGGATGGGCCGGCGGGTGCACGTCGTCTTTCCAGCCGTATAATAGCTCGTAGCACCACGGTTTCAGCGCCGTGAAAATAGACACACTGAGCGATCTGACAAATGCCGTCGATATGAGTGGAGCAGTGATTCCGCGGAAGAACCCACGGACGCCTTCGGCGTTGTAGGTTTTCACGATACAATCCAAGTTCGACGAGAAGGATTTGTAAGTCTGCATTCTTGTTTTCACCGTGTCAAACGGGAAACCGATGGTTGTAGCAATGAATGAAGTTCCGTACGCCAAAAAGGTGGACCGGTAGGGCAGTAGCGCTGGCGAGAACACCCTGATGGCTCTGGATTCGTCGATGTCACCCGTGATAGCGGGGATGCCGCCTCTATGGGCTTTTTTGTCCATAGTTGGAGAGACGGAGTTATGAAATTAGTTGGCGATGGCTCGGACAGAACTATGGGCCGGTGCGATGTGCACACCTGAGTCATATGAGTCAACGAATGGGTTAGACGAAGTGGGGCTGGATGAGGGAGTTCTAAGGTAGATGTGGTGTGAGAGGGGGTTGGAGATAAGAGTAGTTTATTTTGGATTTTCTTCTCATGGTTACTTGTGACATGTTTATTGTGTTGGCCGATGTGGATCTCGCAAAATGTAATACACAGCGAAACTTGAGCCAAGAATTACCACAAAGAAAACGAAAGTAGAATCTTTGAATGGCCAATGGTTACTACTATAATTCATAGGTGGTTCGGTAATCGAAAAAAAAAAAAAAAAAAAACACAAGAACAAAAACTCTGCTTGGTGTGCAATCTGTTCCAAGGAAAGATCATTGTTTCTGATGGAGAAATTAGAATGATTCCTGATAAAAAGAATGAAATAATCCCGTATTGTTTGAGTACTTAGAAGCAGATACCAAGAAGTGCAGAACTCGAGTTAGGTGCTGGCGTGATTGCTAGCAGATATGTAATTGAAAATCAGACAACTCAGTTAGACTTCTTATGGGCGAGTGGAAATGAACATGCGATTCTCGATCCCAAACATTACGAGAGCGAATGAACGTGAAAGAAGTCAATTTACTCCTTCCACTCAAACTCGAGTGTCAATATTGCTGGATTATTGGGACCTGAAGATTATTGAGTTCCAAGTCTTGTTGAAACTAAGATTCCCCACATAATTTCTTAGCTGTCGAGGCAACTCAATCGTGTCCCCCTTCTTCTTTGTCTAGTCCATTCCGTTATTCGATTTGGTTGATTATCCGCTTCTTCACCTGTTGATTCCCTTCATGATTCCCTTCAGGTCTTCTTGACAGAAGTGATCATTGAGACCAATGAACGTGGAGTCAAGAAGCCGGCGGAAATCTAACTAGGCTGTTCTCTAGTAGCAAAGTTCAGGCAATCACATATCTACTGTACCAAATCTTCAATATCCCAAACCAGTTGAGAAAACCCACTAATTTAGGTACTCATTGTGAAAAGGATTGTGAAAAAGGATGCTACGTCTACCTTTCCAAGCACTGACAAGAATACAGAGATCCGGAAACATATGCTTATTATCACTCCTCGTGTATGATGGCCACTGACTACTTGTCTGGTTCGGGCGTCAGAATTGGGAATTGCGTCCGAGATATCGAATCCTCTTGATTTAGGAAAGAGGTATTGACATTCAATTGCAATACCCTCGATTAATTATTATACCTCGATTATCCTACGTCCATTATTCTACTTCGATTATTCTACTTCGATTATCATAGTTACTCCGGAAGAAATCCTTTTTACCAAATCATGTTTCGAGAAGCCTAGCTAATGCATTGAACACAGTTGTGCTGGCTGAGCTAGAGTCCCTGAACTCTTATACCACTAAGCGTGTCAAAGCAGCACATATCGCAACCATGGTGCCCTTCGATAACAATCTAAATTTCCCATGCACAGTGAAATCTGAATGAATGATATTAGCCGGATTTCTTAGATCGATGGTACATCACCAGCCTATTCTGATGCTACGAGCCTCGTGTTCCAATAATAACGGGCTAGCGACAGGACTTTAAAGTAATTAGTATGTTTGTCGTAAAGACAATTGGTGACGAGAAAATCCACTTATACTTCAAATTGTTGAGGCTGAGAGAGGTCAGCCGTCGTCCACATAAATTCTTCAATTTTAGACTCTCAAACATAAAAAAAAAGGTGTAAAGTAACAAACAAAATATTTAGTTGATTAACTTATGTTTTGCAATTGAGTTTAAATCTTATCAGACTAGTCTATACTTACATTCTTGTTATCAATGCATGTCAGTGCGGTATTCTAGTGACCTTTCTGACTTACACGTCATATCAACGATTTCCATAATAATCTACCATTATCGAATATAAACCTAATCTCATTTCCAGTGGTGCTTGTCTTTCACTGAAATGAACCATTTTGCCTTTAAATTTTCCCTGAAATGAATTTCCAGAACCCCTCCGTCCATTTCCAACTTCTCCACAACCCAACCCTCGCAGTAAAATATAACCTCCCAAAAATTCAACTTTGCACCAAAAATCACAAAAACCCATACAAATACCAAAAACCCCCAATTCACAACATCAGCTGAAAAACATCCCCCGCCTCTCCAAAATCCCTCCGCCCATCCTTCGTCTTCCCCGTCATCCTCTTTTTCCCAATCCTGCAGGCACACCCAAATCATGGCAGTGTACTCTCAGCTACTACATCTTCTTTATGAACTTCTTGCGCCGGCGGAAGGCTGAAAACTTCAGCGACGATGACACCTCGGATAGACCGGAATCACAGCTCCACAAGTCCAGAAAACCCCCCAACACCGCCTTTAGGCAGCAGAGATTGAAGGCATGGCAGCCGATTTTGACGCCCAAGACAGTGATCCCGCTCTTATTTCTTCTCACTGCCATCTTCGCCCCTCTCGGCGTGGCTATCATCTACTACACATACAACGTGGAGAACTTGCAGTTGGACTACTCCAAATGTACGGACTTGCAGAGCTCACAGTACGAGACGGTGCCCTCGAAGTACACCAATTGGCATTTCCGCCATAAGAACACCAATCCAGACTTTCAATGGAGAGTGGTCAATGGAACCGATGCATTCGGCGATTTGCAACAGACTTGTCAAGTCCGCTTCAACTTGCCTCGCGATTTGAAGCCTCCCATCTACCTTTACTACCGACTTACCAATTTCTACCAGAATCACAGAAAATACGTGGAATCGCTTGACTTGTCGCAACTCCAGGGCTCCGCAGTGGCTGCTGACTCGTTGTCTTCCAATTGTAACCCCTTGCGTGTTCAAGGAAGCGGCGACGACGAGAAGGCGGTGTATCCATGTGGCTTAGTGGCCAACTCGCTCTTCAACGACACTTTTTCCAGTCCTGTGTTGCTCAATTCCAAGAGCGGTAGCGACAATGAGACCTACGACATGTCCGAAAACGGCATTGCGTGGCTGTCGGACAGCCATCGCTTCAAAAAGACTTCGTATTCTGCCAACGACATCGTTCCTCCGCCAAATTGGTACAAAATGTACCCAGAAGGTTACACCGACTCTAACATCCCAGACTTGTCGGAATGGGAGCATTTGCAGAACTGGATGAGAACCGCGGGCTTGCCTACTTTCTACAAATTGTATTCAAAAAACACCACCGCCACGCTCTCGCTGGGCACCTACGAGGTCCACATCGAAATGAACTACCCAGTGTCGATTTTTGGCGGCTCAAAGTCGCTTGTCATCACCACCAACTCGGTTTTCGGTGGCCGCAACATGAGCTTGGGCATAATATACTTTATTGTTGCGGTGGTATGTCTAGTATGTGGAATTGGATTCTTCTTGCAGCACTTGATCAAGCCCAGAAGAGTTGGAGACCACAACTTTCTTCAAGATGGCAGAGATCCTTCTCAGCCTACACAGATGCGGGACCAACTATAACATAATGAATAGTACTGACTCTTGTGAACAGTGCGGTCAACTCCCTGTCAACTCCCTGTCAACTCCATGTCAACTCCCTGTCAACTCTCTGTCAACTCCCTGGCGACCCCCTTTATACCTCCCATTTACCTTTCTGTCTACCTCCTCATCTCATTCCTGTCTACCTCCGTCATCCTTTTGCTATCTACTGTCCACTTCCTCCATACAGCCAAATCAACCCAGACAAGTCGTGTACACACCAAAACATCTACATATTCTCTGTCGATGAAATCTGCTAGTCTTCCAAAAACTTTACTCGTGCTGCTGTTTTACTTACACCCTTGCAAATCAACGACAGCCAGACGTAAGACTGAACAGAACGAGAAGCAGGCCCCTCAGAACTTTATGGGCCCACAACTTCCAATATGAACGTCAATCCACACCTCCAATACTTACTGCAACAGCAGCTGCAGGCGCCACCACAAAGCAGGCAGTCTCCACCGGTGTCTCAGTTGCAGCAACAGCAACGTCATATACAACAGCAGAGACAGCACTTGCTCAGCCAACATCTTCAGCAAACGCAGCCCCAGCAGCCTCCTGGACAATCCACGAATCCTTTATTGGCGGCACTTAATGGTGGAATCAATGGACAGAACAACTCGGGATTGGGTACGTCAGGCAACGGCACCGCCAACCTCAACTTCAACCAGAATGTCAATCCATTATTGCAATTACAATTGCAACAGTTACAGCAGCAGCAACAGCAGCAGCCTGGTCCACAACAGCAACAGCAACAGCCCGTTCCGCAGCAGCGAATCTTTCTGAATCAGAACATCCAGCAGCAACAACACGCCTTGCAGCAACAGCAACAGCAGGCTCCAATAATTAAAGAGGTATGGAACTTCAACTTAGAGCAAGAGTTCAACAGCATGAGATCGTTCATCAACGACAAAACGTCTAATATCTTCATATCCATTCACCAGGAAATTCCCGGAATTGTCGCCAGACCAGTAGGAACGTTCAAGTCCTCGGCCGACTACCATTTCCAGACCTTAAGATCCAACTCAGACTTGTTGAATCTCATCCAGTTGTCTATGTGTGCGGTCAAGGTGAGAAATAACGAGATCAGTGGATCTGTCATTTGGCAGTTCAACTTTTTGTACGACTTAACGAAGGAAATGTTCAACGAGGAACACTTGTCAATGTTGACGCAAACATCGCAAATCAACTTTGCCTCACATATGAGCCAGGGTATTCCACATTTTGCATTTGCGGAGTTGATGATCGAGAGCGGCTTATTGTTGGATACCTCCATCAACTGGTTGAGTTATCATTCGGGTTACGACTTGGGCTTCCTTGTGAGCTTGTTGACCAGCGACATGTTACCTGGAGACGAACGCGAGTTCTTCTGGTGGTGCTCTAAGTACTTTCCAAACTTTTACGACTTGAAGCATGTTGGTAACCAGTTGTTGTCGAATGGTACGAGCAAAACGTCCGCTAATGGGTTGAATTCCAATAACAGCGAGTTCGGTGGCGTGTTGAACGCAAACTCTTCTAATTGCGGTGGCGGCGGTGACTTAGGAAAGAACCTAACTTCGAATAACAAGCCCTCAGTGGAATATCTCGCCGAGGAGTTGCATTTGCTCCCAATATCGCCAGCCATTCGCCAATACTTCACATCTTCTTCGTGGGGCCAGTTCTCGAACCACCAGCACCAGCAGATGACTTCTACGTTGCATGCATACTTGTTGATGGAATGCTTCAAAGAGCTTTTCAGACAGACAAATTTTGACATAAGTGTTTTTGAAAAGTACAAGGGATATCTTTGGGGCTTGGGGGACGCATACGCTCAAGTCCAGTCAGAGTCAGGTAGCGCAGGTGACAAACCAGACACCGCTGGTGCTGTGGCGCAACAATGGTGAGTAGATGGCCAGCTAAGGTTTAGTGCAATTGAATGTGAGCAAATACAACCCAACCGTTCATTAATGCTGATAAATAGATCCTAATGTACATGAAAATGAAAAGAAATCTCTACTTCTTGTCCTGTTCGTTCTCCTCTGCGTTCTCGCCAGATTCCTCCAGGTCGACCTTGACTCTCTTAGATTCTTGCTCCTCTTCCTTGCCTGCTTCTCTCTCGGCACGCTTCCTCTTGTGCTCAAGCTTCTTGTCCTCTCCAGTTCTAACCTCATCATCCTTTGGCGGAGCAACGAACCATGGGATCTTTCCTCTATTGAAGTCGTTCAACACCTGTTTAGCAACAGCACATTCATCAGGCTCACCACCCTTCAACAATCTTCCTTGCTTTCTGGCGATGAGCTCGATGAATTCGGTACTGGCCTGTTCCAAGAGGCTCGGATCCTCCTCGAAATTGCTCCATCCTTTGACTTCGTATGTTCTCTCCAAATGCTTACGCTCACACTTGCTGAGCATCTCCTCGATATATTGCTCAGGGTGGGACACATGCTCGATTCTGACCACACCTCTGAACAAGATGTCGGACTCGGTATCTCTGTTGCTTGGAGGAACAATACCTGGACAGTCAATCAAGAAAATTCTCTTCATCAAGGTAATATACTGCCACACCTTGGTCTCACCTGGGATAGGGGCGACCGTGCAAACCTTCTTCTGACGCAAAGTGTTGATGATGGACGACTTACCTGTGTTGGGGTAGCCAATAAAACCAACCGAGATCTGCTTTCGGTCAGAGTGCAAGGTAGAGAACTGACGCAACAACTGGATCAAGGAACCCTTACCAAAGGAGTTCTTGATGGATGCGTGGAATGCAAGAGTTGGGAAGGACTTTGAAAGATGCTTGACCCAAGCAGCCTGAGATGTTAGTAAAAGGTCCGGAGACGATCATTTCGGGAGAGGAAGGTCATTCTGGGAAAGGAAATGAAAAGAAAGAAAAATAAAAATGCAAAAAAGTGTCGGACTCTATACTACGGACAAGCTCACGTCATGACATGAAGTCGAGCAGGTCCAACTCAAAAAGATTCCGATACTATTCTGGGGAGCCGGCAAAAACTGCCAGCAAGTGTGACCAAAGTTCATTCCAGAACGGAAAAACACCGAGCGCAAGCACTTGGGGTCACGAGCGAATAGCATTGATCTTCCAAAGACGTAACAGGCAACAATGTAGACGGTGATGTAAAATCGAATGTCACCCTGACAAAAGGCTTTGGGACAAGAAGTGAAAAGGGACAAGCCCGGAAAAAAAACCAATAGTAAAATGAAAAACCAAAATGAAAAACCAAAATGAAAAACCAAAATGAAAAACCAAAATGAAAAACCAAAATGAAAAACCAAAATGAAAAACCAAAATGAAAAACCAAAATGAAAACCAAAAAAAAAAAATTAACATACCGCAACCCAAGTGGGAACCAAGTCACACTTGTTCAAAACATAAATCAAATGCTTGTGAGGACACTCATCCTTGATGTACTTCTCAACGGATTCACACCGAGTGCCCAAAGGATTTCTGGCATCCAAAACGTGGATGACCACATCGGACGAGTCAATGACCTTGTACAACTCGTTCCAGATTCTCTTGGACTGACCCTTGTGGAAAATGGCCTCCTTGGCCTCCTGGGTGTAGTCGTCCTTTTCCAAGAACGAGCCGCCCATCAAGCCCAAAGTGGCGTCCAATTCCTGCTTTTCCTGGTAGGTCTGAGAGTCCGACTCCGTCAACAGGGCCAATTCCTCGAGCGAAGAGGCAGCCTGGGTTCTAGGCTTTTTCCTCTGCTGCTTGGGACCAAAAGCGTGAGCGTAGGATTCCGTCTCGACAATCCGCGCCGTGGGAGACTCGGCGCTGTCCTTTTCATCCAAGAGCGACATTGGCAACTTGTTTCTTCTTAAAAGAACAGAGTAAGTGTCGTGCTTCTTGTCGCCCATCGCATCACGGAAATGGGTCAAGGCGTCCTGGGCAATGACTCTTGTGTTGCCAAACCACTTTCTGTTGGGGTCCACGCGGGCCACTGGAGCGTCTGTGGACTGCAAGGCGGCCGCTCTGATGACTTCTCCCTTTGCGTTTCTGACGGCTCTTCCCGTCTTGTACATCTGCAAGTGTTTGACCTTTTTGGCATCTCTGTAGAAGTTTTCACCCTTGACACGGAGATTTCCGTCTCTGTTGTCGCCCTCACGGACTCTTCTTTGCTTTTCTTTCTTTTGAGTGCCCATGGTGGAGAGGAAAGAGATGAAAAGATGAGAAAAAAATAGCCGGAGCGATGGAGATGCGGTGGTGTGCAGGACGGAAGAGAATAAGAGGATTCGATAGGGTTGAATATATTGGGACAAGTTAGGTATTAATAGTTGGATTGCGATTTCTTATTAGCATGTCTTTAGTATTTGGAAAATTTTGTATTGTTGTCGTTGATTCATCTTTTCTGGTGGCCTCTTCCTCTGGGCCAATGCCCAGTGAGCTCAGTGCTCAGTGCTCAACTCCTATAGCTATTAATCAGAAATACTAGAAAAATGTGACTTGATGTCCTCGATTAAAGTCAGGAAATTCACAACACCAACAAGGAGCAACAGCAAGAACTTGACAAATCGTGCGACAAAATCATGGTCGGTGGCCAGAGCCTCGTGAGGTACCTGGGCCCAATAGTGAGGTACCTGGTCTCATTAGTGAGCACCGATCTGACCAATTCTAAAGATACACCAAACCCTCCTCCAAGTACTTCAAAACACCATACATGCTTTTTTTACCATCTCTCTTTGACCATTTTTCTCTTTTCCTAAACCTTCCTTCCCTATTCTGCCCTTCAATCTTCTGCCTATGCTGAGCCTCCAGACGTCACCCTCCTGCACCTGGCGATAACATGTAGTCTAATAATTAGCAACACCAGCAAAGCCCAAAATCAAAACTACTCTTTTAATCTGTTGCTGATGCCGCTCACCTCAGATCTCTCCTTCATAGACTCGCTCACGCCAACCCAGGAGCATTTCCTCAAGAAATTCCTCTTGGAGGACCAATTGTCTTCAGAGCTCCATTTTTTGTCTCTGCCCGGATGTCTCCAGTACTTGGGCCCGCCGTTTGTCAGCCCCAGTGACGAGAAACAGGAGACAAAATTGCCTCTTCTCCAGAACTTTTTCTCGCATTTTGTCGCCACCTTCCCGTTGATTGCAAACAACACCCCACAAGATCAAAATGCCTTCTGGAGAGATACCGTGGAGCCTTTTGTCGACAGCTTTAACACGAAAAATATGTCTGAGGGCGTGGAGAGAAGCGATAATGTCACGAAACGGCACCAGGCCAACCACAAGTTGCTCTCGTCTCTTCTTCTCTTCTACAACTCAATGCTCGTCAGCAAAAGAGACATGGAGTACCTTGAGGCCGACCACTTGAAGGCCTCCGACCAGGGAAAACTCGACAAGTTGGCCAAGGGCCCTGCAAAATCGTCACTTGGCCTTGGGGATTTCCAGAAAGCAAAATCTTTGGATGACTACTCGCAAATGACATTTGTGAACGATATTCATTTGAACATCGTGGCCGTGGACGCGGTCGCTTTAGAAGAGTCCCTGCTGTGGAATCTCAATCCTCTCAAGTTCCTTGCGACTGAGCCTAAGAGACAGCTGAAGTATTTTTTCATCATCCACGTTGCAAGACGTTTCGGGGACCCTGGAGCATACACATACCTGACCCATTTCATCAGCCGGCCGTATCTGGACTTTCGGCAGTTGGAGTCTCTGCTTCGAAAAAAGTACCCTGGGTTGATGACCACCGACGTATGTCGAATCCCGCGGAAAATGAAGCATGACGATGGAGTGGCGGTGGATGATATTTCCATTTTTTCTGGAGAAACATCGTCCACGGTGGGCTCGTTAATGTCGAACAAAAAGGGCGTCAGAGTCAAGTACCATCGGGAAAAGCTTCGGCTTGCTCTCCGCGGCTACCTCAATTCGCTTCTCTCCAAGCCCGAGATTGCCCACTGCGATGTGTTCGGCGAATTTATTGATTCCAAATCGAAAAACTTCAACCAGCTCTCACCGGCTCAGGAGACAGATTTTGGCCAGAGAATGCAGTTGGAGAAAAACAGGCTCGATACCCAGCAGGAGTTCCAGGAAAATACCGCTAAGGTGGTGTATGTGTTGACCCAAGATTTTGACAAGTTCAAGGCACAACTAATTCACGAGCCAAAGCAGCTCACTAAGCTATTCCAAGAATTAGGCAACACCAGCGATCCAGAGAAGGTATCGCCGCTCCTCAGGACTTTTGTAGACTGGTGCAAGTTGGAAGTGGCTGCCACACTCTACGAGGTGTTCCTCTCGCAAGATAACCTGAGTGAGTGGTTTGCAAAGTGCAGCAAGTTCCACCGATTGTTTCCCTATAACTTTTGCTACGGAATCCTCAAGTATACGAACCCCGTGAAGATCATGAGCCGGATGGTGGATTTGCTCTTGGTCAATGTGCCGACGTTTGGCTGGGGCAAGAAGGAAGAAGAGAAGAATGCACACAACTTGCTTTCGATGATTTTTGTCATGCTTCTCGACGAAGACTTAGAAGACTACCAGAAGGAGAGACAGAGCCTATTGGAGCTGGCTCCTTTGGATCGTCCCGAGTACAAGATTTTTATTGAGCGCATTTACAGCTACGTTCGGGACAAAGACCTGGCCGCCAGCGAGGAAATCAAAGAGGAAGCGCTCGTGAATGGCGAGAACTTGCTCATCACTCTCCTTAAAACAGACAAGCTCGAGCCGGCGCTACAAGCCAAAGATGAGCCGGTGATGACGTCGATCGAAGACGCTTACAGTGCATACGAATCGCTCGACAAGCACAAGGAAATTGACAGTACCAGCAGCTACGTGAATCTCCGGCAATTATGGCAATTGGAAGTTCGTGCAAGAGACAAGCAATTGTGGAAGCAGTTGTGGCAGCAAGAGGAGCTCACGCATCTTATCAAGAAGTTCCTTACCTTGTTCTTCCAGCCCATGATGACGGTGATGAAGAAGTGCGACATCCACCTTGCGTTCCGCGACTGGCAGCACTTTATGAATGATTTGATGGCCGAACTCAGTGCATTTGACGAGGGAGACATTTTCTACATGAGCTCGGTGGAGATGTTCCATCGCTTCAAGTCGCTCTTGGATCAGCACGAAGACGCATTCTGGAGCTTCATGCATAACTTGTACATGAAGGACGATCAGCACATTTTCCTTGGGATGGTGGAGTGGATTGAAACATTTTTGGTTGAGCTCCGCCGCAAGTTTGTGGAGCCGTCTCGCGTCACTTTGGACATGGCGGCATTCACGCCGTCGCAACCTGTTGATCAAGAGCTTTTTGTGTCGCAGTTGGACGGCCGCATCGGTCTCGTGTTGGAGAAACGGCGGGTGCTCAAGCATTACTTACAACTTGCTGCACAGCAAAACCCCGGCTCTCTGCAGGATGGATTACCTCGTCAACAAGGAGGGGCCCCTACTAATGGCCAGCAAGCGATCAACGATGAGTGGGAGAAGATCAACGAAGGGATTTTTGGCTCAGATAATGGCGGATTTGGGGTGGCCGCGGGTGATGTGGAAGACTACAACTTGATGACAATGCACGGGAACCAGGCGGACGGCATGGATGACGATGCAGCACACCGTGATATTTTACGGCAGGTTGCTGCGTTGGATATCCAGTTGAGGCAGCAAGCTGCAAGAGGAGAGTTGGCCAAGTTAAGTTTGGCGACTCACCAGTGCTTGAAAGAACTCTTGTGATGGTAGAGAATTTATCACTTTCCTGCAACCATCCGGCATGTCGGCGTCAACAAGGAATTTGCCTGCACAGGAATGAACGGAAGTGTATCCGTACGTTATGTGGCTTTGTCCCAATCGGTAAGTCTTGTATCTCGGTCGTGAGATAACAATCATTGGGGCCAGAGCCGTGGTCTACCCAAACTTGCTGATATGTGGGAGATATGCGGGAGATGAATATGATTTATGGTTTCCCTGTTCGCGACTACAACCTTCAAATTCTCAGCGCTCCGAACAGGCGAAGTTGCAATATTTCCGAGTCACTCTAATAATGATGTTTCTCCGCAGATTTCATTTTGAGCAATATCATGCGGCTCACAATCATTCAAGTTCACAGGCTTATCGCTTAGGATTTGCGGCTGTTATTTTTTATTAAACGATAAGCCACTGGAAAGCTTCGCCTCAACTTTTTTTCTCTCCGGCATTGTCGTTATCGCTTATGGGTTCGCCAAGAAATGTATTTGCTATCTCGAGGAAGATGGCCTGGCTCACGCTTGTGGCCGCGGCGGTGGTGAACATCATCTTCGTCTTCTACTTCCTGTTGGCGTATTTGATAATTGACCTCCAGAGCACCTTGCAGGGCTCGTCAAGGACAATGGACTTTCAGGGGCAGCCTTGAAGCTCTTTTTGGCTGTCGCCTTCGCTAACGATTGTTTCTGGTACGCAGACAACTCGTTACGCCATGTGATCGGACATGTAGAAGCACAAAGGTGTTACCCGTGGAAGGGAAGGAACTCATTCTTCGACCCAAGGTCGACCCTTGTCACTTACTGAACAAATTGCGGGCCACGGGCCAAACGCACAGCTAAACCATTAGTGCTTTCGTTTCACTGGACGGACTCGATGGATGTGACCGCATTAAAGGACGAAATCAGACTCGAGGGATCGAAGGTCAGGACATGCAAACGCATCCACCGTCGTTCCCAGAGGCGACCAGATACCTTTAGCTTTTGCACGAACAAGGATAAGGTCACAGATGAGGACCTCTAGCCTTCAATAGCAAGGAATAGTTGCCTCCCAGTGTCATTTTCGGCAACTGTGACCATAATTACTAAGGCTTCGACGACGTCACGGTATACATGGCGAAGTCTCATGCTCTGACGTACCTCCCCAAACCGAATAAGGTTATTATCTAGAATGAAGATCGGAGACGTACGATTTTGATGTGGATCAGCGATCTGGCCTGGTTTGATCTGGCCCAAACCAGTGCGTGATGCACAGCAGAATGTTGGACCGTTTTGCTGTGAAGGGATTTGATAAGACGCTAGAGCAATTACTAAGAGAAAAATCTTTCACTGCGGACCATTTAAGTGTTCACCTAAAGTTACGCATGGCCGTCGAGCCACATTCATGGCCCAGTCCGAAGAAGTTTTTTCCATGTGAGATTGTGTCGCTGTCGGCCAAGAAGGAGTTGCTCTTTGACAAGGATGGGAAGGATAATATGTTCGCATTCGAGGACCGAGAGCTCCGGGCCAAACATAGCACACGGGCCACATCAAGATGGACAAGCCGTTGAGAAACTATCTTTATGGTTTGACCGAGAGCTTCACGCTCTCTTATTCGCATAGTCATGATAATGAAATAAAAAAAGAACAGGGAGAGAACGAGAGAGAGAACGAGAGAGAGTAGAAGAAAACAGAGAGAACGAGAGAAAGTAGAAAGAATCACAGAGAAAACGAAAGAAAGTAGAAAATGGGAGGAGAGACGATACCGGTAGAAAAGACTAGATACGAGCAGAGTGGGCGAAAAGAAAAGCGGATCAGGACTTTGGGCCTCACTTGACATGGCTGGTCACCAGAGAGCAATTGAGAGCATACAGAGTGAACAGATCATCAGTACAGACAGTATCGGATAATTTGCTTTTTGGAAGGTGGGAAACGTCGGTGTGACGTGCCTACTCACGATGTTTATGATTGCACCTCCAAGTAGGAGATTTTTTGATTGTGGGATCTCCATGGTTTTGGGATCCAAAGGATCCAAACTGTTGAGATCGACGTTCGCATCTATTTTGGTCGTTATCGCAGTGCCAGAATCCGCACCAAATGTCAGACCATATGCGCATTATTAGTCTATTGTCTTAGGTCCGTACCTGTTTCGCTAATTTTTTTTTAAAAAAAGTGCATCTTGTCGTCTGGCTTACCTTATAGGTTCTCCTACTCACTCGTCTTCACCAGTAATTACGAACGTCATCCACTGCATGACATTGCCTCTCCACAACCCCACCACAACACCCTTCAGAACTCGCTCTCACATTGTAACTCCCTCTCTCCCAAGAGCATTCACCTCAACTGTCATCTCCTGATTAGCGGTGCCATGCGTTCCACCGATCCACACGTTTTGATCCTCGCACGACCGTCGTTCCTTTTTACGACTCCTATTAAGCTATTCATCTGTCTGTGGCCGACCCTCCTCTCTTTCTATCTACATCTGTGTCTCCATCCCATATCCTGCTATGTCGGAAGTGTCTGCTAGTCTAAGACACAGAGGGCCCGATAAGTCGGAGCTGCCTCATTCCACAGAAGAGGCCCTTATTGAAAAGCTAGATTCATTCTTGGCTTCTATCGAACACCGCCTCGAAAAGTTTGAGCAATATTTCCAGATGGAAGATGCCCCCCTGGAGGTGGTGGATTACGCCAAGGACTCTGCGTCCCGCCGCAATAGCGCCGCGTCGCTCACCTCCATCAAGTCATATTCGGCCTACAACCTAGACAAGGTGCAAGAGCAGCTCTTGAAGGTCAAGGACCAGGTGCTCCGCACCTCCTTCACCAACCTCGACTACCTCTACAAGACACTAGACGATACCTATAACTACCTATTCTTTCTGGAGGACCGTGCGCTGCCCGCACCCGATCTCGGAGTATCCAAAGAGATTCTCTCCACCAACATCATCAACACCATCCAGTTCTTGGAGGCCAAGTTGAGCCACATAGACCAGCTCGTCAAGAGCAAGACGCCGCAGGCGACCACCAACTACGACAACGACGACAAGTTCAAGCGGTTTCGCTTCTTCAACTTCAACAAGGCCCTTAAAGGAGCCGAGGACGGCCATTTGCACTACTACCAACTCCCACTCAACTGGCGTGAGAACAGATACATTATCTACGGCTATCGCTTCACGTTGGACCATGCAAGCATGTGCAAGTCCATGTTCCGGTTCAATCACAATGAGGCCTGCAACATCTGGAGTCATATGTTAGGCGCATTCACCGTTTTGTACTTGGCACTTGTTCATTTCCCATCCACACCGGTGTTCGCCGCTAACACTTGGCTCGACAACGCAGTGATGTACTTGTTTCTTACTGCCGCCATGCAGTGCTTCGTCTACTCGGTGTTATGGCATACCTATTCCGGATTCGCTCACTTGACGACCCGGTCTCGGTTCGCGTGCGTGGACTACACCGGTATCACGGTTTTGATCACTTGCTCGGTGATTTCTGTGGAGTATTGCGCATTGGCCCCATACCCCAAACTATTGGTGTTTTTTGTGGGGTTCTCGCTCCTTTCGGGAATGGGGCTGCTTCTCTTCAATTGGTCACCTTACTTTGATAAGCCTGAGTGCCGGCCACTCCGTATCGGGTTTTTTGTGTCGTTGGCGTTGCTAGGGTTCGCCACCAGCGTGTTCAAAGGCTACTATGAAGGAGTTGGCCCCGCTCTCTGGTTCTATGCCCCGGTCGCCTACTACTCGCTAGTGTGGTACTGGATCGGAGTCATTTTCTATGGTGGACTCATTCCTGAGCGTTGGCGCTACGACGTGATCATCAACGAGGACGAAACATGCCCGCATTCCCACACTTCGCGCGACGTGTTGACGGGCCACATGGAAAACTCCGGCCAAGAGGAGTTATTGGAGTTGGAGCACGAGTTGGACGAGGTGGACAAGAAGGACATGTCCGATAGCGCTGTTTCTACATCGATTGCATACCGAATGTCTGACGACGGCATCCAAGTGCCGGAAACCGAAGACCATCGTTATCATGACGTTTTGGCCAAGCACTTCCCGAAAGAACCCTTGAAAACGCCGTACCATCGCGACTTCATGTCGCTTTGGTGGGTCGATTATTTTGCCAACAGTCACAACATCTGGCATGTGTTTGTGGTGCTTGGGGCCGTCGGTCACTACGTTGCACTTGTCGGTATGTTTGTGGCCAACGCTCGAAATTGAATGCATAAGTTTTATTTTGTTGGCTGGTTATGAAAGTTGCTCCGGTGTTGCTGTATGGCGGATGTTACCCCAGCGCGGCTACTTTATGGGCCCAGCCACCCTCTTCCACACAGGCTGTGTGGGGGGCCTTCCAAGGGGTATATATTTGTTGACTTGATTAGGTTTCGGACAAACGAGCCCCATTTCCGCAGCGCTAGTAGAGCCAAGCGGATGGTGGTGTACGAATGTGTCATTGGCCGTTTCATCTGCCGAGAAGTCCAGACTAAAGACGCAGAGCGGTAATTTTGAACTCTCAATAGACAAGCCAGCACTTAAGCGCCACGACGTCATTGCGATGAATTTTTTGTCGCCTTTTTTTTCTTCCTTTTTCACGACACATGTGTTCCTCTATGTGATGCACCGCAGAAGTATAATTTTCTTGAGGTCCATCTAGGGTCCCCCTCCCCCGCCTGCCCCGCCTCTTACTTCTCTCCCACTGGCAAAGGGAAGGCCACTGTAATCGGCACTCTTGAGTGGTCAAACATCCTCGAAGTTGATATTATCCAATAAGAGCTTCTCGAATGAGCCATCTCATGTGTTTACCCCCGCAACGAACACGTCATTCCGAAAGAAGGGAATACTTGCGGGAGTGCAGGTAATCGGTGCTGTATGACGGCAGGAAATAGAGGGACATCGTAGCCCTGCACCCAGTGTGCGGCTCTGCCCCACCACACGTCATATTGCTGCTTTTCGCATCCAGCTGGATGGTGCTCACACTCTTTTCTTTTTCCCGACAACAACTATATAAACATCACCAAATCCCCACAGTCGTCTGGTTCTCACCACATTGATACTGCAATCATGGGTATTTTTGGAAGAACAAACACTTTCGGCCTCACGGGCAAGCCGTTGAGAGCCGCCATTACCACTTTTGCTACCATTGGTTTCTCCCTTTTTGGTTACAACCAGGGTATGATGTCTGGACTTATTACCGGTGAGAAATTCAACTACGAATTTCCCGCCACAAACATGAACGCCCCAGGCGCCGATGAGCACCACGTCACCGTCGTGCAGGGTGCTGTCACTTCCTGTTACGAATTGGGATGTTTCTTTGGTGCCTTGTTTGCCCTTTTCAGAGGTGAGAATTACGGAAGAAAGCCATTGGTTGTGTGTGGCTCTGTTATCATTATTATCGGTACTGTCATCTCCGTGACCGCCTTCAGGGACTCATGGGGATTGGGCCAGTTTGTCATTGGTAGAGTTATTACTGGTATTGGTAACGGATTGAACACTGCTACCATTCCCGTGTGGCAATCTGAGATGTCCAGAGCCGAGAACAGAGGTAGATTGGTCAACTTGGAAGGTTCTGTTGTTGCCGTGGGAACATTGATTGCCTACTGGTTGGACTTTGGACTTTCCTACGTCCACACCTCGTCTGTGCAGTGGAGATTCCCAGTGGCATTCCAGATTTTCTTTGCCTTGATTTTGTTTGGCGGTATCATCAACATGCCCGAGTCGCCCAGATGGTTGATTTCCAAGGATAGAAAGGACGAGGCCATGGAAGTTTTGGCTCGTTTGAAGGGCTTGTCTGTCGACGACGATGAGGTTTACGCCGAGGCTACTGTTGTCCAGGACGCCGTCACCAGATTCTCCAGATCGCAGGTTGGCTTCAAGACGTTGTTCTCGGGAGGAAAGACCCAGCACTTCCAGAGAATGGTTATCGGTGCATCTACCCAGTTTTTCCAGCAGTTTACCGGATGTAACGCCGCCATCTACTACTCCACCGTGTTGTTCGAGACCACCATCTTCAACGGTAACAGAAGATTGTCGTTGGTGCTTGGAGGTGTTTTCGCTACTGTGTACGCCTTATCCACCATTCCTTCGTTCTTTTTGATTGACTCTTTCGGCAGAAGAAACTTGTTTTTGACCGGAGCCGCCGGCCAGGCCATCTCCTTCACCATCACCTTTGCATGTTTGGTGCACACCACCCACCAATCTGCCAAGGGTGCTGCCGTTGGTATCTACTTGTTCATCACGTTCTTTGGTTTCACCATCTTGCCATTGCCATGGATCTACCCACCAGAGATCAACCCATTGAGAACTAGAACTGTTGCTACTGCCGTGTCCACCTGTACCAACTGGATCACCAACTTTGGTGTGGTGATGTTTACGCCTATCTTTATGAACACCTCGTCTTGGGGTGCATACTTGTTCTTTGCTGCCATGAACTATTTGTTTATCCCTATCATTTTCTTCTTCTACCCCGAGACTGCCGGTAGATCGTTGGAGGAGATTGACATTTTGTTTGCCAAGGCACACGTTGACGGACGCCAGCCATGGAGAGTGGCTGCCACCATGCCAAAGCTCTCGTTCAAGGAGATCGAGGACCAAGGCACCCAGCTTGGACTTTACGACGGCGACTTCGAGAAGGAGGGCTTCGAGACCAAGGAGGATGTCACCTCCAACTCTTCTGGCGAGAGACCAGAGGGTATTTTGGAGTCGCGCCCAACTGAGGTTTAGATAATTGTAATATACTGAAATGATATATGTGAAAGAATACAGTAGGAGGAAAAGTGAAATTGCGAAAAAATAGTGTATGAGATAAGGTTTAGGTTGCCAGGAGTTAGCATGAGGTGCAGCTGATTCATACGGAGATGTCAATTTTTGAGTAATTGCATTGGCCTGCCTATATGTGCTTATACCCGAGAAACCTTCCGTCAGAGATTTGTGCATTCTGGACTTGTTACACCCGCTCTGTGCTATGGAAGTCAGCTCTATTGTTCGCTTTTTTCTATAATCGTTATGCCAAGCTATTCTTACTTATCTTGGCATGTAAGCGTTTATTTTGGGTCTTCACGGCAAGTTATCTGACCAAAACTCTTAATCTTGGCAGTGTATTAATCAAGGGACTTGCCCCTTACAATCTATTAGTTAGTACTGCACTTACAATCAGACAGTAATCTACACATGCCGAACTTGTCACATGGAAGACCCAGATATAGGTCCGCAGCTGAAGATATTTTTTGACATGCAAAGTTGCGAGCAAAGAGAGTTCAACCCACCGACGTCACATGAAAATCGCTAGAAATGTAACGGGTTTGTGGGGTAAAACCGGGGAGAAACTGCCCGGCTCAGGAGTATTCCGATTCGCGACACAATGTCGGCGATAAATGCCAATACCCGGGAATAAACGGACACTAGGCAGAAGCGCAAATCCGTCGAGCCGTTGGAAAGAACAAACAGGTGAACGGGGCCAACCTAAGGGGCTCTGAGTCCATTGGGACGTGGGGGATACCATCGGAACAATCCGACGGTGAGAGTAGACAGGACAGCAAGGGAGTGAGTAAGAGGAAGGAGCGCTAGAGGAAAAAATGCTGAGGAAAGAACGCTAGAGGAAAGAACGCTAGAGGAAAGAAACTATAGAAAAATCAAAATTATCATTTACTGAAGAGCGTCGCTTTTTATTAACAAACTTCAAATTGAACGAAAAGATAATTGATCTGATACTAGTAAGGATAAGACAAATAGCTTTAAATAGATCTAAAGCTTATTTAAGTAATGAAGAACTAGAGGAAGGAACACAGCTTGGGAAAAGAACGCTAGAGGAAGGAACATCCAGAGGAAGGAACATCCAGAGGAAGGAACAGTAGAGGTGACAGAAACATACAAAACACCAGAAAACACACCGAAGTATAAATACTCTAACACCAAAGCGAAAACTGAAAACAAATAAATCACACTCAAGCCTAATTTTAAGTATGTCCACGTCCCACATCTTTCTCTCGTCCTGTCGCTCCGATCTTATTTTGCGCGCGTTAACTCCATCTGGGTCACACTTAACTCCTTTTCGCGTACCCCACAAAGGTGGCCCACGCTTCAACCACATCGCTGCCAATCAGCCAGTTTTCGCCCAACATCCAAACCATCTACAGTGTCCACGGTTCGTGGGGGATAAAGTTGAAAAAAATAACAATAAAAAAATCGTATACACCCAACAAATCAGCTCTTTCCATTTGCTTATTCCCTTTCCTTCATTTTTTGGGGTTAACGTCCACACACCCCTACATCCCCTCCGCAAAATCTGCGTTTATCTCCATCTGAAACTCTACTCTTCTAGGCCAACTTTACTGGACCTGTACTTTTTGGATTTTCTCAGTCCTACCCTGCGCCTATCTCCGGTCCCTTCTCCAATCTGCCTACTCAGTATTGCTGTTGCGTGTCCGGCCTTTGTACTGCCATGGAAGTCCACATCAATCTGCTTTCGCCAATGATGTCAGTGTCAATGTCATCCATGACGTCCATCAACGGCGACCTCGACGGAACCGCTGCTGCCATGCCGATGGTGGTGTCAAATCTGGATAAAAAACGAACTCGGTCTTCGGAAATGAAGGTGTTGGCCGACGGAAACGTGGTCAAGCTCCAGAAAACCCGCCAGCGGCGCATCTTGAGCTGTGTCCACTGCCACTCCAAGAAAATCAAGTGTCTGCGTAACCAGCCGGTTTGCGACAACTGCGAAAAGTTGGGTATTGAATGTAAATACTTCATCAACGAGCGAGTGAGCCGTGGCGGGCGTAAACTGAGATCTGTTCCAGTGCCAGCGGCTACCGCCTCCCCTGGGCCAGCCACCGTGGCTGTAGTGGCACCAAACACCGACGCTGCGCTTGTCGCCGTCAAGAGAGAGCCTCTGGAAGGTGCTCTGTCGCATAACAGATCGTCCACGTCTGAGTTCTCTGATATCAACGGGTCGCCCATGTCTCCTGCGCTTTCCGGAGTTAGTGGTGTGGAGGACGAGCGCCGAAGTTTGCTGCCAAAGAAGTCCGACCCGCTCCAGGAATCCATGAACTTCCTCCACATGGGCCTCACCAACACAGCGTCGCCAGTGTCGATGCTACAGGCGCCCATCGTGAACTCCATCAGCAACAACATCACAAACAACTTCTTTAACACAAACTACACCTCCAACGCCCAGAACAGCGACGACCTGTACCAGTTTAACTTGAGCTCTTTCAGCTTTAATACCGGTTCCGAACCGCTCATGAACAACAATGTTCTCACCCGTGTGTCTTCTTCGGCTACTCCTTTGGGCAAACCCGAGAAAAGACGAGAAAATTCCACCGGTATGGCTGCCAGCGGTATGGCCCCAAGCATCTCCATGCCTAATGGCCTAGAGGAGCAGGACTCCTCCAATATTCAGGGAATGTTGAAGGGCCAGGGGCTGAATGGAATCACCAATTTTGTGGACGGGCCAATCATTCAGCCCAGTACTGTGGTCGCCAACAATGGCTCAACGGCTCGTAATTCCCACCCTAACAACCCCGGTCTCCACAACTCATTGAATGCTTACCTGTCTAATCCTGCAATGACCGTCAACTATTTGTACGGAACAAACACAGATTACGAAAATGACAACTTGCTTATGGACTTGCTCAAGCATCTCCCCACGTCCCGTGAACGGTCCTTCGAGCTCATAGATCGCTATGTTAACTCTGTCCACTTGTTGCTTCCTATCATGGTGAACTTGAACGGGTTCATAGCAGAGCACGAGAAATTCTGGGACCATTTCGACCCACACAAAAGCCCCTCGCCATCAACGACCTCGTCTACTTCTTCAAGTAGTCCTGGTGATTTCAATTTGTTGCAGTTCTATACCCTTTATTTCCCAGTGCTCTATGCCTCAACCATTTCGGAGTTTGAGGAGTACGACAACCTCTTGTTGAACCAAGATATCAACAAGTACTTGAAAGGTTTCAACAAGGTGTGTCAGTACTTCAATTATCCACATGGACTCAAGTCCATCCCTATTCTTTTGGGAAATGTGATAATCCAGTCTATGTCTCCAAACCCTTCAACCATGGAGATGTCTCAGATCATCAGATACGCCAAGTTTTTGCAGTTACACAAAGACCCACTGATTTCCTTGCGTATTAGTAATTGGAAAGTCGTTAAGTTCAGACGCATGCTCTGGTGGGTCATCTTCGGTTTGGACGCTTTGAGCAGCCACAACTTCTGCTTGCCTCCCGTCTGCAAGTTCGACGATTTTAATGTCTTGTTGCCCGAGTCCGAGGAACCTGTGTTGGATGAGCTGGGAAACATTACTGGCAAGAAATTGAATGTCACTGTGCTTGCTATGACTATCAAGTTCAAGTACGACCGTATTCTCAGTGATTTGGTGTACCAACTCCATAATGGACTCGCAACAAACATCACATCGGAAGAGATCAATGAAATTGAAGGTATGATTGTGAACTTGTTCCATTTCACTCACGAGTCCATCACCAAAATGAATAACTTCTATAAGGGAAGTCCTCCAACTACAGTTCAAGAAATGAACCTCGTGAATTTCATCAAGAATCACTCCTGGAGTTTTGCTGATAGAGCAATGATGTTGTTACACAAGAAAATCTTGCTTCGTGATCCAGGGAAAGATAACAACGACGATAATAGAAAGTCAGTGGAGATCACGGCTAGAAAGGATAGAGTTGGAGTCTTGTCGTTGAGCGAATACGAGGATACTTTCGGAAGGATGCAAGAAACGAACATCATCCGCAACTTCAACAACTCGTCGATTTCTCAGCTACGCTTCAACCAGTATGAGCTGTTCACCTATGAGAACATGCACAACAACTTAATTCCATCCATTTTGCACAATTTGAATGACTTTTTGAAGTACAACGATTTCATCAAGTTTGGCAAGTTTAATTGGTATGTCAAGAGAACCATTCCATTGGACTCCATCATACTTTTATTTGTGATTATCTGCGTGAAATTCAAGTATGAGTTCATGACCCTGAACGAATTAATTATCTACGTGAAGTTGATCAACAAGGCTCTTTTCATTCTAAACAGAAAGTACTTCAAGAACGAAAAGTACAAGCGGATGTTGTCGTTGACGAACTTGACATGGGAATTCATCTTGAAGAAATACAATGTGGTCAAGTTGCTCAACTTGACCAATGATAAGAAAAACGGAAGGATCGAGTTCTTCGATTACCAAGTTAGTGGATTCATGAACATGAGTGAATTATTCAACGTGATGGATGTTCCACAGCCAGCATTGATTAGCAATGGAGTCAATTTCGGACGCATTCAGTACGACAATGTTCATAAACTGCCTAGAAAGTGGGATGCAGAAGACTCGGAAAAGGATCCATCTTCGAACGTGGATGCTAACCATTCGATTTTCGCAAACCGACTCATTCAGCAGAATTTCGACAAGGAGAATGATCGTGAGTTGCAGAGCCAGAAGCTCGAGCTCTTGCAACTTAATGAAAAGATATACTATGATTTGCGAAACAACTTTGTGGATATCAACGATTACTGTACTTTCTATTCGTCGCTCGAGAATGTTCTCCATGAACTAATGGAATACATTAACTATGGCAACGAAATCCAGATATAGTCACGGAGTCGTTTTTGTTGATATCAAGTGTTTCGGTGGACTGTGGGCTGCACACGAGGATATACAATACGAATTAATTGCATTGAAGTTAAGGCACAGATTGTCTGCTGCCACGAAGGCTGGCAGTACTATATGCCCGTTTCACTCAGAGCGGTTGTGGATTAAGAAGGGTTCCGATTATGTTTCCACTTCTGTACATCTACGGACGGCTCTTTGACAGAGGCGCAAGTAAATTGGAACTTAAACCAAAATAAGCAAATTCTTTTTTTTTACGAATCATGATTATATATTTCAGCTAACGAAACTAAATTATGTAGGAAACTCCACTTAATGGATAAAGAGAAAAATGAAATTCATGAAAAACTGAAGGTGATTGAAGTAAAAACGGTAAAATCAAATATTAAGGATTGATTGGCAGCCCAAATTCGTAACGAGTGTATTTATTGTATTATTTTTTCCGTCGGAGTTTTTCTGTACGGGTTGATAAAATCACCTGAAAATACGCATGTTCGGTCTGGCAGAATCAAACACAAAACTTCGCGCTAATTCGCTTCTGGACCTAATGAACGGTATTTTAGAAGGAGCTGAATAAGTAAACTTACTATTCCATCTTCTAAACACTATGGTTATTCGGCTATTTAGCCTTTAAATTTTAAAACCAAAATGATAACTAATAAAGCTCGATTAATTGACAAAATTGGTTGTATAGTGTAGTGGTTATCACTTTCGGTTTTGATCCGAACAACCCCGGTTCGAATCCGGGTACGACCTACATTTTCGTTGTCTTTGATCGAGTCTTTCAATTTTTGCATCATTGACTACATCATTCAGCTTTTGAATATATTTTTAACATTTTTACTTCCTTCTGAATGCAGGTGGAGATAACGGCTCGTAGTTGGTGTTGTACAAGTTGTCGGACGGTGGGCTACGTGAGTAAAGATTTCTCAAGTCCAAGTGGTGAGGACTCAACTCAGAGATGTTGGATACCCCCAATAGTCTCATGTTCAATCTGATTTCATCCTTCAACAACTGACAAGCCCTCTTCACGCCTTCTTCCCCGTACGCGGCGTTGGCGTAAAGAAAGATTCTTCCCAATCCAACACCTTTTGCACCCAATGCCAAACATTTAATGATATCAGAGCCACGCCTCACACCTCCATCGACGTAGATCTCGATCTTGTCATCCAAGCCCTTCTCTTTCAAAACAGGAATCGTATCTGCCAAAACCTCAATGGGCGCCCGAGAGTAATCCAATTGACGGCCTCCGTGGTTCGAGAGCACAACAGCCTTGACACCTTTCTCCGCTGCCAACACCACATCCTCCACGCTCTGCACACCTTTCACAGCGACGGGAATATCGGTCCAAGTGGTGATTTCGGAAATGTCCTTCCACGTCACCGCAGTGTCCCTTCCGTAAATGACGGCCGACCCCAAGTCCAGCGAATCTTGTGAGTCCAGCGAGGCTTGTTCATTCAGCTGTTCGTCTTCAACGTCCATGTGGGCCAGGATTTGTGCACGAAGCTTCATGTCTTTCTCTCTGCGGCCCAACTCTGGCGTGTCCACGGTGACGAAAAGCGACTTGAGACCCAACTCGTTGCACTGGTCTACGGAATCTCTAGCACTTTCAGGATCGGAAACATACAACTGGAACCACTGGGTCTGGCCCTCGGTAGCCTCGCCTACAATATCCTCCAACGGATACGACGAGTAGTTGGAAATCATCTGGATCACGCCTTCCTGGCCGCATCCACGTGCAATGGAAAGCTCTCCATCTGGATGTCCCAATTTTGCCTGAGCAGCTGCACTGCAGTAGAATGGCACTTCGGTGGGGTTTCCCATCATGGTAGTGGACAAGTCCACCGCGGGGACGTCCACGAGCACTCTGGGCTTGAAGAATATTCTGGAGAATGCATTGTGGTTCTCTCTCAAGGAGATTTCATCGTCTGCCGCACTGGAGTAGTAGCACCAGGCCGTGGGAGGCAAGATCTTTCTTGCGATGTACTCAAAATCGGAAACCCGGAACACTTCCGAAATGGGCGGCTTGTTTTTGATGTTCTCCAATCGCTGCGGATCGTCGTGGGCCTCGGTGACATCAGCTGCAACCTCCATGTCGCCAATGAGGGGACCCAAGCACTGCTCCGGACTTAAGTACTTGTCCACGAAATTAGGTGCATGGAACTTGTTGAAGATAGCCAGGGCATCTTTGCCGGCATATCTGAGAATGATATTGGCGCCGCCGGGGTGTTTGGCTAAGAAATCGGTCAAGTCGTACACTTTCCCGTTG